>JAUBOD010001105.1:1494544-1508263 GCA_032353885.1 Nothura maculosa
CCGCCATCCGCCGTGACCTGGCCCGGCCCGGCTCGGCCCGGCACCCCCTGCTCCCTTCCCGGATCCCATGGAGGTTTGCGGGGTGCCCGGGCTCCTGGGAAGCTCCCCGGACGTGCGGATCCGTGTCGGTGTGGCCGCCATCCGCCAGGCCTCGTGCGGAGCCGCCTCTAGCCCGCTGCCCTTGGCAAACAACGCGCAAAAACACGTTTTATTTGGAGCCTCTCTCAATCAACCGCAGCGATCTGGGTGTTTCTTAATGAAAATCACAAAAACAATGCAGAATTTAGGAAAGGGTGGTTTTCCGGTGGTGTTCTATAGGAATCTGCCCAAGCTCTTAATATCTACACGTTAAAATGGAATCTTTAATGGGAGCAGAAGAGCTCACAGATAATTTCCCCACGTTACCTCGTCATATGACAGCCCTAAAGCTGTTTGGACTCTTGTGTGGGTCAGCAAGAAAGAATTCTATGAGAAACACAAAGGAATGGGAAAAAAGGAAGTGCTAGAATAGACAGGATAACCCTAGGTTTATTTACTATGGAGTTAATCATCATTTAAGTAATTTATTCTTAATGCATGGCTTTAAATCACTCCATTTTTTTCATTGCTTTGTAGCACATGTGCAGATCTGTCACGATGGCCTGACCTTTTCTGTTCCAGCTATTGAATTAACACAGTACGGTCGTCTGCGTGAATTATTCTTGTTTGCAGGATATGGAACCATTTAAATTTGTTAACATGAAGGAGCAGTGCATTGTTGATAAACTGTTGGAAACCAAATGAGCTTTACCCTGCAGCCAGCTGATTGCATTATTTCCCTCATGGGTATAATGCTTTCCTAAATGTGCTAATTTCATATTTTTTTCTCCATATGGTGACATTTTTACTTTTCTCATTAGTGACATTTGTAATTTGGGGTAGGGAAATCTTTTCTTGCTTTGACCTCACTGTGATGAAGTGAAAGAGATGAAGTGCATATGTATTCAAGCAAGCAGAAAGGTTATTTAGATTCCTTTTGATTTGAACTTGAATGGCCAAAACAGGACTTGCCTGATTTAAGACACCTAGATCCATAACTGTGACATGAAGCTCTTCTAGTTATCAATCCCAGCCATGAAATGCCTGTATTCGTGTCAGGCCAAGACCATCTGAACCTCATACAAAGAGAAGGGGTAGCCTCAAGCTCTGATAGATGAGTGCTGATGGATAAAAATTATATGGTTGAAGCTGTTACTGCTGCCAACTGCTGCTCCCAGCCCTGAGGCAGGCCCGGCTGATTCATATATGAGTTACTGCCTCGTCTGTCCTCTTTTAAGCCCCTATTACTGAGATAAACTAGAAATTTAGGCTGGTTTGTTATAACTGTGAGGTCCTTAGAAAGCCTAGATGGCTAAAACACTGATCACTGATAGTAGAATTGAGAATCTGGGAAGTTACTGCGCTGCATTGGATAAAATGCTCTACTCTACTCGTATCTTCCAGTCTGACAAGTAGGAATTGGTTGCTTACCCTACCAAGGGTAGACGTGAGAAGTGCAAATTCAACCTAATTCATTGTATTCTTAATATTCGGGTGTTATCTTACATTCCTTATTACAACAGGGCTGTCAAATGTGCATTTAAAGACCAGGAAAAAAGGACATTTATTGCTTCTTGGCACTAACCTTGGATTAATCAGTGGTTGACGTGGTGACATTAGGAAAGGAATCTGAAGATCCTGAAACTCATTTAGTGAAAGGACTTTTCTAGGTATGCTAATATTGATAAATACCAGGATATAAAATAATTTGGAATATTTTGCATGTCACAGGAAACTTCCAGGTTTCAAATCAGCAGCACCAATTTCAAGTTACCTCGAAAATTAAAGGTCATCCTTAGTCTTCAGAAAAAGCAAGTGCAGCCAATTAGAGTAGGAACTCCTTGCACATCTCAGTGGAGATTTGGAGCTAAAAAAGTCCTTCATCTTTCTGTTGAAAATGGTATTTAGCTATTGGTGTCTAGAGATAAAGACAGTTTTTATAAGTGGTGGTTATTTCAAAAATAAGAGAAAGAAAATCTCTCGAGGGAAGATGATAAAGATATGTTGACACTGCTAACTGCAGCTTATATTATAAAGTTATGAAAGATAAGCAACTGCAGAACATGGCTGTGCCTTTTCAGTTAAAAAGTATTTTTTGCTTAATATTCCTACAGTAGTGTTGGCAATCACAGGATCTCATTTCCTGATTGTTTACATTATTTATTGTGCTTTTTGGAAACTTGTTTTTTTGAGGTTCATATGGAGAGTCTTTCCAGCTTCTTTTAAATTAATAATTTATGCCATTCATGAATACTTACTTATTTAAAGGATCATTTCATCCTGGCAATTATATCTCTAAATTATTTTGTCATTAATCGTGGTGTGTGTTCTATATTTTATGGCGATGAACAAAGCCATGTATACTTCCATTATATCCTCTTTCTGGATCAAATTTAAAGAGACTCAGTTGTATTATTGATTATTAGCTGCAATATGCTGGTGGAAGAACCGGATGCTTTTTTTAGAAGATTTAGATCTTTTTGCTTCTGTCACTTCAAAGTTCTTGTCAGTTGTATTTACAGTGTAGGACAACAGCAAAGTGCTAGGTGGTTACAGCCTTTGCTAAGGAATTTTATACAGTGCATTATTCAGTTTGAGAGTAATGCACTCATGTTTATTGCTAGCAAGGTATAAAAAAGAATAAAAATGGAGTTTCTTTAAAACATGATCAAATTATTTTGTTCTTCTTAGAAATGGAAGTACTCATTTCCTGCTGTCCCAGTTTCCATGCTTTCGGTCATAATGTTTTAATGCTCAGTATTGTATTATATTTCCCATCTGGTAAGCAGGTTGTGAGACATATGAGTATGTATGAGTTTTGGTGAAGCACTGATGAGGAAAGTCTGCGACTAAATTTCCTCAACAGCAAGGAAACTCTGTAATGCCCATGCCATGTGGACTAAAAAGTGTTTTTTTAGCAGCCTAGCTTAGGTAAGAGTCCCATGTGCTCTATAGAGTAAAATCTTTTATCTCCTGAGGGAAGCTTTTAGTCCAAGACTAAAGACTATTGTTTTCTTCAAAAGAAAACAATATCAGCAATTTTGTGTGTGAACAAGAGGTGCACAGAGTTCATTGGAAGCTCAACTGTAAGCGTGCTTAGTATCTCTTCTCTCATTTGTGCATATTCTCATTTGCAGGATTTGAAATGACAGAAGGACAGCAAGGGAAAGTCTGTCCTCTGTTACAACAGACCAAAGGAGATCCCTGACTGTCTGTTTAATTAGTTGAACCAGGTATAACAGCTTTAGAAGTGCTATATAGGATGGAAGGAGAAGAGACGACAGTGGACAAAGCTGCCCATGAATTCTGGACTTGCTTTTTGACAGCAGGTGTTAGGGGATTTACGGAGGAATTTCATGTATTTGCATGTGGGATTGTGTACTGTCGTTAGAGAAGGGAACTGGAAATCCCTTGCAGTGTCATATTCTGTTGTCTACTTCTTAGCTTTATTTTTATTTTTTAATCACAAGGACAATTTGAGGTTTGAGAGCAAAGCCCAAGCTCTTACCTTCGTTCTTCTCTTGAGTCACTCCAACTTACTGTAAGAAAAACTGTGATGAAAGATGCTCAGCTCCGTTGCAACAAGGCTCAAAAGCAAGTGCAAATACAACTTCCTTTTTTGGTCCCAACATGGCAAGGTAGGGTCTATTTGCTATGAGGACTCCTCAGTGTGCAGTACCTTATGTACCTGTGCAGAAATGTATGAGCAATTCACCTGGAGAGGCTCCCTGCAAAACGTAACCACTCTTCAGGCAGAATATCTGTGTAAATATAGTTCAGATGCCCCTAGGCTAAGCTGCCTCTGCAGTATAGATGTACCCAGAGTCAAAAATAGCAGTAACAGTAACTGGTCAAGTAGTACTTAGATGTTCCTGAAAACTTTATGGATATTTTTAGATGCACTCAGCCCAGAGTAGACTGATTATAGTGCATAAACACTGTAATCACATGCAGATTATTTAAATTTGCTTTTATAATTTACAGAGTTAATGTACTGAAAAACAATTAAGTCTGACCTCCCACCCTAGTCACTTTTGCTTTGGGGAGTTTCCTCCACCCCACTCTGCATTTTCCCACACTCAGTTGTTGGATATTTAAGATGAGTTGATCTTCCTGTGAGTGAATTCCTATATGTATTAATATATGCAAAACATAAAATCTCCCATTTAACTTCAAGAAATGAGGATGATGAAACATTACAGAATTAGGAATAAAACAGTTTTGATGATGCTTGTACCAAATATACTATGAGGATTCCCTTGTACTTCTTTTAGATAATAATTTTAATACTTATCAATTAACTCTCATATTTAAGCAGCAGGATATTTTGGCAGAAATCAGCCAACACTACCAATCACTAATGAACTCTTCTAATTTGCTAAATTACTTTAAATGAATGACAATATGTTTAACTTACAATGATAGTGCATTTAACTTCTGAACAACTTTGATCAAGTCCACGGGCTGCCTGCTGTGCTCTTTATTGCCAAGGCCCACTCAGCCATTCAGACAAATTGTTAATCAGAAACATGAAATTATTTATTTCTCTTGGAAGTACAAAGTCAGCTGGAAGGTACTTAGCAAATGTGTTACTCTCCTTTTACCTGCCCTCAGCATTGAGATCTGAATGAGCTTTGTGTTTGACAATCTACTGTAAAGATGACTGGGCCATTGGAGTATTTTAATTGTAAGATCATTAGTTTGCAGTGTAATCGCAAGGTCTTGCCTTTCTGAAGAACATCTCTATTTTTAGGCAATTATCATGGCAACAAACCTTTATTTAAAATGGAATTAATTTGTTAAAGTCCTGCTTAGATTCTATTTCTGCTTTATATTTGCCTCAAAACACAGGACAAATTATTCCCATTGCTTTTGGTACTGGGCACATCGTTTTGTGCAGGTACATCATTTGTTAAGCCTGATACAAAAAAAAAGAACAGGCTTTTTTCGCCTTTTGGATGAGACTACAACTGAGAAAATGAAAATACCAATAGATTTTTTTTCTTTTTGAATGGAATATGCATCTCCATCCTCTCTTTTCTGCCTGATTTCCCCCAGGAATTTGTTCTCTAATGCCCAAGAGGCACCATGGACATTTTATTTCCTTGGTACACATTTTATTTACCTGTGTCAATGTCCCACCTGCACGCCCTATCTATGCTATAAATCCCAGATTTTGCGTAGGAATCAATTACCTTCAGTTTTGGGTTAGAAAACATTGAGAAACAAGAAGCCAGCTTGTGAGTTCTTTGTTAAACTATAATAAAAATAATTGAGGAAAAGATTATTAATTTAAAATAGTTTTTGTTTGTTTCTCATGAAATCTCTTTCAAGCAATATCTGCTCATCTTTGAATTTCACCACTCCTATGGTATACAGTGCTATCAGAAATCTATATTGGCCATGCTCAAAGTTCTCCAGGGAACTTCCCTTTTTTTTTCCTTGAAAAAAGCTTTTCTTTTTTCTTGAAAAAGAAAAGTTTTCTTTTTATTGTGTGCCTTCTCTCTTGCAAGCATTTAGATATGCATGGCAGATATTATGGAGAAGGAATTGTGTTTAACTGTAAATTATATTTTACTTTTCTCTCCAAGGGATACATAAAACTCTCTATCAAGACACTTAAAAGATCCTTTGCACAAAACCTTCTAGATTCCACTTTTGTATTTAAAAAAAAATCACTTGCCTATTGCTTTATATTTTCTCAAATGTTTCAAACAAAAGCAAACTTTACTTGTGATTATATTACGTGGATTGGTATGTGATTATTTCATCTATATCAGGAAAAGGTATATACTGATTAAACAATAATTTGAATACTGTTGGAAGGTAGGAAAGAGTAGCATCTTACTTAGATGACCCATTTTACATTTTTCACTGCTTCTAGATTTCCTACTTACATGAAGTGTGGTGTCTGACAAGAAAACTGCAGTTACTGTTCAGGAGAGGAGAGGCTGCACAGTCAAAATATGGGCTGTTTTTTTGCACTGCTACTAAGTCCCCCTGCAGCCTGAGCTCTGAGCTTCTCACACTACATTGAGTGTGGTGAAAACCACCACTTTCAAAAGCACAATGTGTGTGTGGAAATCGCACTAGAAAGCCACACAGAATCAACAGTTGGCTTCTGTGAGTCTTTCTGGGCTTCACAGTACAGTTCCTCCTTTTGTAGCACATCCCAACTGTTGACTGAAGTTACACAATGAACCTAAACCTTTTGCAATAAAAGTTGACTTTACAAAATGTTCCCCCAAACTGCCACCAATTTCTTGCATTTCTTTAGATTTGTATCCTTTAAAATTATTAAATGTGTCGCTCTTAAAGTAAAACCAATAGAACAGTCAAAAGGACAGCCATGTGGTAATAAATTTAGGCTAATGAGGAGTAATTAGATATTTACCAAGGTGGGAGATGTGAAAGGTGTGTGAGGCCAGACAGCTCCCCCATTGTGAAAGGCTCTTCAGTACAATATAATAGTTGCACTGGTCCAGATGGAAGCATTTTTATAAATCTCTCTGAGAGTGCTCAAATCTGGACTGAGCCTTGATTGAGACTTTGAATAACATCACTGCAAAGAGAAAAAAAATAACAAAAAAGATGCTGAAGCTTTAGCTCATCATCATGCTTTCTTGTAGCGGCACCTGCAGTTGTGCTTGCCCAAGGAAGCACACGCTCTCTCTGAGCTTGTTCCCTGTAGGAACACTAACCTTTCCCTTGAAAACGCATAGAGTCTTCTTCCTGGGGTAGTGAGGACCATATGGTAAGACATATGGTCCCCAAGAGGCCACCTTATGTCCTGGTTATGCAACGTGCTGGAGCGCAAGACGGAGGGCCAAGAGTCACGGCCGTCCTGGTGTCACAGCAGCACCATCCTGTCAAGTGTTGCTCTCCTTTGGCGAGGAAATGTCAGAAAACAGCCCAGAGCTCCAACTCCCTCTTGTCATCCGTGTCAAGAAATGAGAGCCATTTTTCAATGTTATGTGCCATTAATATAAAACAGCCAAGGTCTTTATTTTTTAAAGCTTTAAGCTGGGATATTCAAGAGGAGGGAAAGGAGAAAAGAACTCAGTTTTCTCCTGAGGTCAGTGAGAGGTTGGGCCAAGGTTATGACCATATTAACCCCTTGTCTCAAGCAGGCCTTGCTCGTTCTCCACTATCTGTACTCACACCTGCACACAGGAGAGCAAGAGGCAAAATAAATACCTGCCAGGAAAGGGAATTTGCTCATCATATATTTGTTTAACCCACTGCCTGTAATAGAACATAACCCATGCATGGAGCGAGTTGGATTTGCTTGTTTTAAATGAGTTGCTAGGGGTTAGAGGAACCAAACAGATTTATTAGCTATGTTATAGCATTATATGGATACAAATTCCAGATGAATTAACTTTCATAGAGGTTAGAATAATGAATGTATTTTTAATGATTTGGAGTCTACTGCTTCAGCTCTGTGAAGCTGTTATGCTACTTCCTTTTTTAAAGCAAGTTTTTACCTCTCAATATGTCCCTAAAGAAAAATTGTTGCAAAAGTGCTGAGTATATTTAAGGTTGCCAGCATTCCAGCTTGACAGCTTCAGTGGGACATACAAATCTCTGAACAACAAAGGACTAAATCGACATCTGGATTAGCATTGTTCTTGGATTGGCACAATTTCTTTTTCTAAAATTCAGTAGGTGAAAAGAATTTTAAAGCACTTCTTCAAACATATCTGCTGCTTTTGGTCTCCCTGCAGTTCTTTGGTTAAATTCAAAAGCATAAGAACGTTTTTTTGCCATCTTTGACAACTCTCTGCATATCTTGGAAAGAATACTTTACAAAAGGACTGTTACTCAGAAAATTTATATGCTCTTAACTGGGTATTAACTGTAAGATCTTTTTTATTGTTAAGCTAATTCTAAACCATATGACTACAGTGGTTTCTTGCCTAAGCTACTAGAGGAAATTCCAAGCATATGATTACTTCTTTATACTTTGTGCTAATACACAGCTTTACATTTTAATTTAGTGCAGGAATTTTCTTTCTATATTTGCAATAGCTGCTTGACTAAATAAATAGTACGTGTGATACATAAAAAATTAACCATAAGTAAAAGCAGTTTTAGATATAAATGTTTTCCATGCTGTGGGAGATGGCAGAACTCTTCCTTTAACATTAATTATCTATCTACTGCTGTTTGTTTCTTCACGTAGGTGCAGATACCAAACCATTTACTCCTGAGAAAGCCAAGGAAATAGTGATGTCTCTACAACGACCTGCAGTCTTCTGTAACATGGTTGACGACTGGCCAGCCCTGCGGTGGAATACGAAATACCTTTCTGCAGTGTTGGGTGGAAAGAAAATACAGTTTCGGATAGGCCTGAAGACACTGGCTTTAGGTGAGAGTGAGGTGGACTGGTGTTACATTTCCGAGCTCTTTTGTTAGGTTCTGCAGTCCTCTGCTTTATATCATTGATCACTCTTTAATGGATCACTTTTCACCACAGGCTGTGGTTTTAGGATGTTGTTTTTGGCCATCAATGTGATTTGCCATTCTCTTTCTTGTGAGTGTGTTCTTAGTAGGAAGTCAGGCTAACACTGCATTCAATCAATGAATCAAGAGGCTCAGTTTCCTTTAGTTTGTAGAGTGTGTGGTTGGTCCTGGTCTTTTATATGACTCAGATGTTTGTGTGAGCTGAGCTCCACAGCCACAAACCAGAGTTCTTTTAAATTAGCTGATTAACAGACAGAGATTCATGCCAGGGAGAAAAGATGTAGGAATGACATGCTCCAAGACAGCAATCTGCTACCCACTCGAGAAGTCATTCATCATTTTTTTCGTGTCTTGCTCTCCCAACAACATACCAAAATATAGTTTGCCATGTGCCTTCCCCATTTTACCTGAAATATTTTATCTTCCTCAGTCTTTCTTTTTTCCCCCGCCTCTGAGGCAAAATCCATTTAAAAAATATTCAGTGTAAGTCATGTTTATCTAGACTATGGTTAGCAATGCTCTCTGTAGTCTATTAACCTTCAGCTGGACCACTTGTTTGGAACATGTCTGCATTGCAGATTCCAGATGAGGCTCTGCCATTTCTATGGAAGAGGTAGGATTACATCATGGTATGTTAGGTACAATAGTGGGTGAAATCTGCTTTCTTCACAGTATCATATTAGTCCACATTCATTTTTTTTCAAGAGAAATGATGAAACAGAAAAATTGCTTTTGGGGAAATGCTTGGCATTTTTGATTTTCAAAGCATTTTACTGGCATGTAATAACTAATCTCTATGCCATCTCTGGGAAAGCAGATGTTAATTACTCATCATCTACAGTGGAATAAGCAAGGTGTAGAGTTGGTACAAGTCTGGATGGCAATGTCTCAATACTCATGTGAGCTCTCAGCCTGTTCTTGCATTAGATGTAAGAGGTACCAGCTGCCAGCAGAAAGGAAGGTAGGGGTTGCACATATGTGACACACACCTGAATTCTAATATGCAGGGCTCACCAGTAGAGATAAAAGGATAGTTTGAGTCTCAGTCTACATTAATTAGGAGGCTATTTTGTGAGTGGGTGTTCCTATTGGGAACGCTTGTGGTGGGACTGATGAGGTGTGATGTAGGTAAGGGATGGATTGATGCTACCAACTTAGTATGTAAATCACCCTTTAACAATAACTTTTAGGAATAAGAAATGCATTTAAATGGGAATTTGTATCTTGAAGTTGCATCTGTCTATATTGTGATGCTTTCCTAAAGGCATCAGTCCCTAGGCAGCAATCAGTTTGTCTCCAGGAACCACCATTATATGCTAATGCAAGCTAGAAATGTCTTCAGGAAGATGGGTAGGGCCTTCAGGGGTCATATTGTAGCTGAATGAGGCTTGGACTGCTATAAAATTTGGTATTGTGAGGATATATTAGTGAAGCCATTAGCCAAGCCATCACAGAGCCTGAAATAATGTAGTAACATTTCATATGCCACTGTCGTTTGGAAGATGGTTGGCCTCACTGTAGCGTGCTTAACAGCGTTTTTCTTCTGTGAGGTCTTCTCTTTCTTACCAGTGTTATCCAAATAACACTAACTTTCACACAGACTCACACACTAACTTTTCCAGACCCAATACAGTTACATTTACAGATGTGGTTAAAGGAATCTCCGTAAATATTCCTCCAATTTTTACAACAGATTAATTGCCTTAAGACTAGATTGAAAACATACCTGACATCAAATCAGAAACATTTGCAAGAGGGAAACTGTTGTTTTGCTTCTTTCATCTGAGGTGCCCTGAATATTTCGAGACCTTTTGATTTTTTTTTGCTTCCCCTGCTAGCTTGGAGCTTCCTGAGGCACACCAATCTGCCAGATTCTTTGACAGGCAAAACATGGAAAACAAAGGAGCTACTTGCTTTATTTGTGTGAATTATTTCTCTGCAGCTGAGTTTATGTTTTTGATAATACTGTGTCTGACTACATAAGTTAAACAGAATGTGTCTGTTGGGGAAAAAAACAGAGGATTAAACACTGTCAGGGGTAAGATACATCCAGAGAAAGGACCTGTGTTCATTGGAAGAACACTAAAGGTGCTCATAATCAGGAAATATCTACTTATTTAGTTATTCCCTATCTAGGAAATATCTACTGTCCAAACTGAAAGATTTATTTTTTCTGAGGTGGGCTAAAAAGTGGGTGGTAGCACCTGAAGTTAAGTTTGTGGTAGAGAAAGTGCAGCAATATCCTGCCTATAGATGGCATGGCTATTTGAAGCACGAAGATTCATGACAAAGGCTCATAGAGACTTTTCTCATTGTGACTATTTTCTCTGTTTGTGCAAATGAATGAATAAAATAAATAAACAGTGACTTTTCTGTAAAGAAGTTGGAGAGGGCAGGAGGTTGTCGTGCTCATCAGTTATGAGTCATGAGTTCTCTGGGGGAATTTCTTTTATACAGATGCCATGTCAGGCTGATCCTGTCAGATACACAGTTGGGAAAGAACAGACTGCATCTTGAAGAGCTGCCCAAGAGGCACTGACTGACATGTGTTACCACTAGAGAGAGTGAAGAATTCAGGCCTCGGAGGTTTGGATTTAGAGGGCCAGCAAGGATGACCATAGATTCAGTTGCTGAATATAAGAGTTGAGAATATAGTGTAAATACTGGCTGAATAAATGTCATCTAAAGCTGAGAACTGAGTTAGAAACTGAAGCTGGATGTGGTTATTCACTTTTGGTTTGGCTTGTGAGTGTGCATATGCTCCAATATAAAGTTAATCAGTTATTGTTTGATTGGATTATTCATTTAAATAATTTTTGATTTCCCAACAGCTTTGAATGGACATTTAGTTTTCTTTTAAGCTTATATCTGAAGAAATAGAGGAGATTTCATTTTTATTAGAGCTTTAGGGTATTTTTCTAAGACTAAATACTACCTCTGGCCCCCAGCTTTCAGTTTGAGATATTGGATGGGAGAGGGAAAGACTCCAGACCCCATGTCATCAGACAGCATTGGTAGCCTGCTTTAGATTTACATAGCTTCATCTGCAAAATATTAATTTCCAAACAGCTTTTAATCATTCAGTACTAACAAAGTGGTTAATGTTCTTGCTTTCAGTTACCTACAGAGTGTAACTAGGACGAAAATGTCTAAGTCCACTCTTCTAGATTGTCCAAAGACCATTTTTAATACTATTTATAAAATTATCCACACTGCACTTGGTACTAAAGGAGACATAATTTAAATCAAGAACCCTGTCCTGGGGTGGTTACAACTGAGAAGATAGTCTTCCCTTTCTTAGTTGGAATATTTGACGTAATGCTCAGAGTGAAACACGCTGTGAGCTAGGAAGCATATTTTTGCCTTTAAAATACTTGCTCCAGAGTTATTTTGGAAAATGTGTAATGTCTTGAGCACTCTTTGTTCTCATCAAAATAATTCACATATTAAGTGACCTTCAGTAGTGCTTATATCTTTTATCAAATTCTTCCATCAGTCCTTCTTTTAGTAAGGTGATGTGCACTGCATTAATGACTGGATATCAGGGTAGCATATTGAACTACAACACAGAGAGGGAATCAGATACATGCATCTTGTGGTTATTGCAAGTAATTTGTATTTCTTGTATGTACTTCATAGTTAGGGAGTCCTGCTCTGCACAGGGACGGGTTAGATATGGCTGAATGCTGGAGCTTATCTGACATTTTTAATAGACTTGACTATGAGGGGAAGAAAAACTGCTACCTGGGCTGCTACAGTGGGAAATGACAACATGCTAGTGATAAAGCTTTTTAAAAACCCTTCTCCCACCCTAAGGGAATAAGAAGAAAATATATGAAACTCTATGGGAATTACTATGATAACAAAATCAGGGCATAAGGAAGGAAGAGCTACTGTGGAACAGCAAAAGGATCCCATTTTTGAACATCTCTGTGCAAGTTACACAAGGTTAAATTATACTTCTGTCACAGTCATTCGTCTGGGCTGCAGGTATTATTCCTCTGATAGTGATTATAGAACAGTGAGTGAAAAATATACTAATATTTTGGGTTTGTTTTTTTTTTTTAAAAATAAAACACTAGATACATCTCTTTGAAGATCAGAAAATCAGGAATTGTGGGAAATGAAGATCTGAGATTAATGGAAAATAAAATATACTGTGGTGCAGACTACCCTATAGGCCTTTGAGTGACCTGACCTTGAGACTGCTCAGTCTCAAAGCACAACAGAAGCAAAATGCTGCTGTAAACACTTGTGTAGCTGGCAGGGAACACCACCCTATCCCTCTTTAATCCCAGCTGGGAAACAGAGGCACAGCTCTTGGATGGATCATTAACATGAGTATGACTCCATATTTTGCTTCTCAAATTTATTTTTTAGCCACTTCAGTGCCAATCTGTGTGTTGTTTTCAGTGGGAGCAGGAAAGCTTCATGTCCATCTACACTAATCCATGGAGGAAGAACAGGCAGATACTTGTGTGCACACCAGCAGCTCACGTTTAACAAGTGAGACTAAGCAAAGCCTAAGTTGTTTAGGGAACTCAGATATATGAATGAGTTACTGTGCTTTAAGGTTTGCACATGAGCAACAGTTACTATTTGTGTACTCCTAGCTCACAGGAAATTCAAGGCAACAGTCATTCACTTAAACCCTAATGAAAAAGCAATAATCTCAGACATTAATTATGAACTAGGTGATGAAAATCATTTAATAGACCAGAGATGAGCTGCCTAAGTTCCACTGCAGATTTCATGCTGCATTTAACCTGAGAGAGAAACTATGTGTTATTTTTATTGGTTCTGTGTTCAGTGCTCGTGTAACATTTGCCTTTTCCTATGTTGCTGTAGTTCCCCAATTTGAAACCAGGTGTAGCTACGTGGAGGCTTCGCTTGAAGAGTTTTTGGCTTGGAGTTGTGGACAGCCTTCCTGCCTCTCTGGACCCTTCAGCTGTTATGAATACTCCAAATACTGGGCTTATGCTGACTACAAATACATTGCCAAGTTGTTTGAAGACAAGGCAGAAGTTTTCCAGGTAAATCATTAATATTATCTCTTTCCAGTTTATTCACTACAAATGATAGCTTTTAAAATCTCTATTTCAATTCCTATTTATTAAAAAAAAGAAACAAAAGCTCTTACCTTTCAGTCTAGTAGAGAGCTAGTACCAAATAGCA
>JAUBOD010001105.1:1566561-1580073 GCA_032353885.1 Nothura maculosa
GCTGTGGCTAATTGCAAGCCCTTTGACTATAACCTTGACTATAATGTCATAAATTTCACACAATGATGGTAGCATGGGCAGGTGGGCTTTTAAAATGCTTCTGAATATACACCAGACAGCCCTCTCTGTAAGACTTCATCCCCTGGGAACCTATCTTGGTCTTTTATCACTGGCTATTCTACCACTGGCCTTGTAGGGCCTTTTTTTTTTTTTTTTTTAATAACTGTTTTCTTTTTCTTTTAAAGTTCCAGCTCCTAGAATCCAAGGACTGTGTGAAAATCCTTGTATGAGTATCCATTTCTTAAAGAAACAGCACACAATCATTAGGATCACAGGGAAAGCTTAACATCATTGTATGGAAACATGCTGCAGGCTCCAAACCATACAACAGCAAAGAAAAAAACCTTAGGGAAAAATAAATTGTTAAAACTCCGTGTTTTTTAAAAAAAACAGTTGTGATTTCTGCTGCACATTATTGAATGCCTGGAGTGGCAATCCTGAGAGGTAGAAGGCTGAAAAACTGTAGACCAAAATGGTATTTTAGCATGAGCACAGACCCTGATGGCACTTACACACACATATACACACACCCCACAATGTGGAATCACAGAACCTGTTTCAAGGATGCTTCTGGAGGTACAGCTGCATGTAAAAGGTATCAGAATCTGCCCCTATACATCCCAAATACCTGCCTGCAATTGCAGCAATATATTAATAGCCAGCTCTGCTGCAGAGGTTGAAATGAATTTAATCATTTATTCTGTTCCGCAAAACAAATGGGCCTTCTGTGCATTTTTACTAAACACTTGTAATAACTAAACCTAGAAACGCTGCCCTGATGTATTTATTCCATGCCCAGCCCTAGAGCCTCTTTAACATCTTTGCTTTATAGAGCCATCTTTGGGGGAAAATCTCTGTGTCTCTGCTTCCCCCGATTTCTCAAGCTCTGCTGCCTAGCAGGTATTATCCTGCTCTCCCACTGCACCATTCACGGGATTAAATTGTGCCCAGTAGCTCTCAGATGCCATAATGCCTCTATTAATCAACCAACAGACCTGTGTACAGATCCAGTGCCGCTAGCTAAGAAGTCAGGTTTAGAGCATCTGAGAGCAATCAGACAGACACCGCAACCGAGCAAATGAATTAATGAACCTATCACCCCATTACCCATTGTATCATCACAGCCATTGAATTAATATCGTATTTACACTTCACTCCCACACTCACTAAGCGGCTTGATAGGCTTCCTTCTGCCTCAAAAACAATTAAGCTGTATACTGATTTTTCCTTCACGGTGTAGTTAAAAGTAAGAGACAATCCTTGTTGTTGCAGGGTGAAGTGCAGGCTCTGTTGCGCTCCATTCAATATTAATTTTGAGTACTCAGCTGGGTTCTGTGGAAAGAAAACAAACTTGGTTATATATTTCCTTCACTTGAGGCAGGCTCTGGCTCTGCCCATCAAGTGCAATCCTATCCTCTCCTCAAAGGAGCATGTAAAGAAAGCCAGAGCTGGCTGAAAGCTTCCCCTCCTACAGTAAAGGACCTATGTTACACGCAGGCTCTAGGCTGGTCCTAGTTGGAGCTTCTTCCCATGCTGTATGCAACCCCTTGGGCCAGGGAGCTCTCTCTGCTCTCTATGCTACCCTTTCTTCCAGCCCTGGTCTGCCCTAAAGGGACAACATCCAGACTGCTGCAGGCAGCTGGTGACTGATGGATTGCCATGCTGAGTTCCCAACCAGCCTCATCTTTAACATAATCTGGGAGCTGAAATGGGAAACATTCCCAATACCCAGGCCTAATTAACCATTTTCCCATTTTTTTCTTTACAAGAAAATGTATTTCATATGTCAGTCAAATTCCAGCAGCAACGCCTGATCGGTGGCTGAGCCCTGGAGACTGGAGCAAGGTATCTGCAGATGCAGATGCTCATCCTGGGGCAACTACCAATTCACAGATCAATGCAGTTAGTCATTTGCTCCTTTGCAACGGATTTATCTTCAAACTTTCCATTTTCATCTGGTCACTGAGCACAGTGCCACATCTCCAAAGCCATTCCCGTGCACGTCTAAGGTCGAGAAGAACATGCTCTAGCATCTAGGGGATTTATTTAGGAGCAGCTGAAAGAAACTCCAACCTTATTTAAAGGGACTGTGAGGCAGGCCTTCCATCCCCACACATACACTTACCTGGAAAGCCTCTATGGGCTGCTGAAATAGGTGCTGGTCTTGGATTTTCACTTGAACAGGGTTCTTTGCCAAATTCAGGACCTGAATTAAACTTTCTTTTGGGACAAGTTGAGGCATATCGGTTTCCTAATTAAAATAAAAGGCTTTAAGTGCCATCTATATGCTTTATTAGAGCTCTTAATACTGCTTCATTTTCAGTCACGATAGTGATCTTTTCCGTAATGATGCTTTTCCATCCCTTCCTCAGCAGAAGTTTCACTTAGAGACAACTGAACATAAATCTTATCTAGGGAGGTTTCTTCATAATAGCTCTACAGCCTACCATTCTTCACAAAGACTGCTCTTCACACCATTAAATGCACAGGCTACACTACTGCTGGGCAGGTAAAACCATTTACCTGTTCCCGTAATACAGCTCCTAAGTGCCTACATCTAAGCAGGTGCAGGACCAGAAAGGAAAAAAATGAGCTTAACATTAGAGGAGGATTTCAAGAGCACCGACCAGAATCATTCTTTTTCCATCGCACTCAATGACTGGAAAAAGAATTAGGCCAAAAGCTATGCAGTTTTGAAAATCCAGCTCCAGCTGTGTCTGTAATTGGTGCTTTTAAATCACTTAACGCCACACTATCTAATGGCCCACTGTATAGTTCTTGCTCTCTGTCTTCTGAGAGAGGGACAATGATGTCTGAAGCACAAATGTATCCTTTCTATCAGGAATTATATCCTAGAAAGAGTACTTCAATCATTTCCTGCTTCATATTTCCTGCAGATTTAAAACTATTCTTTTTTTCCCCCCTCACTTTATTTTCAGGTAGCCAAAAGTAATACTTCAAAGCTACTAATTTTTTCTGTCTCGTGCCATAATTTGGATATTACAGACAAGGCAGTTTGAATCTAGCTCGGCAGGGAGACATTGCCAGAAAGATATGACCACCCTGGGAATGCTGCCCTCCTGTCTCCGTCCTTGCTGGAGCTTTTGGGCAGCATTTAGGCTATAAACGCCACATGGGCATCACTCTTAAGCCACCATCCCTCTACACAGAGGAGGTTTTCAGTGCTCAGAGCTGCTCTGAGTAGCAATGACAACTTCTTTGTGCTCAAGCAAGGAGATCAGAAAAGAGCCCTGAAACCAGAGAGTGTTATTTCAGTGGAGACTTGTCAGTGGATTCACCTGAGGATCAGGTAAATGTCAGCGCAGCCAGCCCCTCTGTAACAGAGCATTTTAAGTATACATGGAAACATGAAAAATTAATCTTACAGTAAATTTTCTAAGCCAAAGGGCAGCCAAAGCAAGCAGCCCTGGTGTCGGGCCAGAAATGAATTTGCAGGGCTAACATCAAGTTTACAAGGGATTTGCTGGCGGGGGAGGCCAGGCAGTCCCTGATACCTGGGCCTGCGGAGGTGAGTGCATGCACCTGCAGCCCAGACTTGTCTTGTAAAACACATCCCTGCCCTACAACAGGCAATGAATAAAACTGAAATACAGAAAAAAAAAACAGCAAAATATAGGAAAACTACTTCAAGAGATGAAAGAGAGAACAGACTACCTTTTCTTGCTACTTTTTTTTTTTTAAACCAAGAGCATTAACTAGATGACTGTCAAAGCACTTTGATGATGGAAATCACTACAGAAAATATACCACTAAAGATGACCAGCACAGCAAAACTGCAAAGAATAGAGAGAGAGAAAAAGACAGGAAGGGAAAGGAAGGGAGAGAGAGAGAGAGAGGTAGACAAAGTAGGATTTTAAATAGCAATTGGATCAGTATGTTTTATTACAATGAACATATTGAAGATGTATAAAAATGCCCCAGTGAAAGCTAAGAATTTCTGAGTAATTCCTCGTACTATACTTACATTTATTTTGACTTCTACGATGGCTGCAAGTCCAAATGCCATCCCTGCAAGGATCATACCTGTTGCCATTTTCCTAATAGGTCTATGGAGTGAATGCAAGAGGTGTTATTATGGAAAAAAAAGGGCAATTTAAAATATAGAAAATCATTCCTCAGAGTCAAAGATATGCCAAAGTCATGTAGTAAACTGTCCAACAGGTGGCACTGGGGATGATGTGCTGTTTAAATTACCCATCATTTAAGTTAAAACCATTCTATTATTCTGTACGAGGCCAGCACTGAGGCCAATTAAAACTGATATGCCATGAAAAAAAAGCCCTGTACTTGCAAGTTTCATATTATCGTGTTCCTAGCTCTCCTAGTGGGAATAACTTACGGCATTATGTTAACCTGCAGTGTTGGAAGAAGCCTTAGAAATGATACATCTTCAAGTCTCTTTTGGGGAGAGGCAAAAGTGAAGCAGCAAAGTACTTAGCAGCAGGCATGAGGAACAGAAAAATTTCCTGTCATCAACATTCTTGGCCATCTGTGTCATCACTCTGGGTTACTTCTCATGCCAATACATTGACATTTCTAGAGAATAAGGAACAAAATTACTGCAACTCTACTAAAACCATGTGAGATAATCTGATATGGAAGAGATTAAAATAGGACCTGCCAGGTAGGCCTGAATTTGAAACAAACACAGATCTAGATTCAATATTCTCCAGTCTTTTTAGTGCTCTGGACTCGCAAGTCACATCCACTGGGCTGTGTAAAATGCAGATTACAGACTTAAATTCTGTGTCTCAGTTACATTCTGAGAATAAGAAAACATTTAGCTTCTTTCAAGAAACAAACTAGTTTTGAGCCCTATTCTACACCAGGATTTTGTAGTCCAAAATTGAGTAGGAGCCTGTTAATGTACAACATCCTGGGGACAGAAATGGCACAGGGTTCAGTCCCGATCAGTGCATGAATTTGGTGCTGCTGTGTGAGCTAGTCTAGGTAGAAAGTCTTCTCTCAAGATGGGGCTCTGTCTAGGTCACTGGAGGAGTCCAGTTGCTGATGTGGGTCCTCCAAAGAACACCATCACAGGCTAAGACAACAACCTTCTTCATACATCTATCGGCACAAATAATTCAGATACCATCTCCCAGTCATCCCTACTTTCCACATTTCAGTTCACATTGAGAGGTACTGTCAGGGCACACAAAAGAGGGTCTATTCTAGCTGCAATTACAGTGGCAGAGGCGCTCCACAAGTAGCATGTAACATGCTCCTGCTGCTGAGAGGGCATCAATCCACAGAGCCAGGAAGCAAAAAACCCCAAATGTATAAACTGGGCCCCAATACCAAATGTTCTGCCGCACAGATCTGTTCACATTATACTCTACTACCTGCTAATGTAGAGTTGGGTTAAAATGCTTGACCCAAATTGGAGACTTCCTTAAGCACCCACTGTTTCTGATCCTAATGTGACATCTGCTCTCAAAAGACCGCATGCGGTTCAAGCAGGAAAGTGAATTTGGCACCATGGGGAGTTGCAGGTAGAGAATTACCTCAGAGGAGCTAAGAGATGCAATGAAGAACGTGGTGATCAAATGAAGAGAGAGTCTATTTATGTTGTCTCTCAAGGAAAATTTGCTGGCAAGGAGATCAGTACCCGCGGACTCCTGATTCATTTCCCTTTAGATGAGAGCCAGGTCGAACATCATTACATTTTTCCCTGGAACTTCCAGGGCCTATGGAAGATGGCGATGCTGCCATATAAGCTGCAACACTGCAAGTACTGGATAGAATGAGTGGGCATTTCTGGTTTATCTCCTTAAAAAATAGTCCTCTGCACACTTGCTGCTAAAGATTTAGAACCAAGGCATCTGCTGGTTCCCAAAGTACTTACGTGAAATTAAATTTGCACATGTTTATAAGTGGGTAGAGCCCAAGGTCAAAAATCGGGATGAAGACAAGAATAAGAAGTGGATTTAAGAACTGCAACACAAAACAAGGGGAGTTTAGTGACTAGAAAGCAACTTTCAGTAATTAAGTTCATAAAGCACTGTCCTTCAGAAACAATTCCATTACAGAAAAGACATGATCAAAAGCTTTAAAACCTCCTTAAAAATGTAATCATAGTTTGCACTTCGATGGTTTCTCCTATTTAGATTTCATAGGCACAAATACATTTTGTTCATGTCTCCGCTGTAAGAGTCAAGCAAGCATCACTGGCCCAATTTCCCTGAAGAGAAATCTCTGGCGTTATGTTTTTAAAGAGTACAAAACCCACTGACAAGAGGTTAGTGAACTTCAGCGCTGCAGTGGGACCTAACAACAAACCAGCAGCAATGCAAACATCTTGGGACTCCAGTGAGCTCTCAGAGGAACAGGCACTATTTTGTGAAACTGCCAGGCCCTGACTCTTCCATATGGCTTGGGAATCCCACAGGAACTGCGTTTCTCCCAGGAGGGCAGAACTTGTCTGCCAGTCAGCAGTGGGACAGCAAGAAAATGCTAGAGTGGCTTGGGAAAAACAAGCAGAGAGGGTTATTATTCAGTCTCTGTTTTGAAGAAGACGTCAGGGAACTAAACAGCTTTGAATTTCTCCAGAACTCTTCAGAATAAAAACTATAATCAACTATGACAACGTGTTAAGGTCTCGGAGCCTTCAAAGTTTCCCTTGCCCTGTAGGAAGGGATGAAGGTACAATGCTCACCCCCACACATGCATCTATAAAAAGAGATGTAATTTGTTCACTCCAGACACTACTATTGTTTGAAGTACTATTGTGCTTCATCTGGCATGTCCTCATCAAACTTGGTGGCCCGGTTCTGCTTCTGATCCAAGGAGATAGTTTAAATCCCCTTCAACCTCTTCATTACACTGCAGGATTCAAGTGTAGGACGTCGACAGGGACTTCCAAATCCCTACAGCTAACTGTGCAACAGCTAGTAAATAACAGCACAGAGTCCACACCACATGAGTCAGGGGGAGCACTGCCCTGACCTTCAAAAGGAGCAGAGAAAGGGTATGGGATCCACAACAAAAACAAGAAAGACAGGGAAAAAGTACTCTAAGAGTTATTTCCTAGCCTACAGTACGTTTTACCTGCATTTGGTCAGGCTGAAGGACATATATCCCCTGAAACAAAAAGACATTCCAAGTGATTCATAAGCACCATAAAATAGCAGTGTATATGGTTGATGGCAAATAAGCAAACAGCCCACTGTAAAGGCCTGAGCAGCAGAGATGCTTTCTTCAGACGCTTTGTGTTGGCTCTAGTAGCTGATACTGTGTTCTTCTTGACACTTGTTGTCTAAGGATGCTGTGTGATGGGAATCATTTTGCAGAAGGAAGCTCTTGATGCATGGCAGCTGGGACACAGCCTACCACAGATACTAAGACCCATCTTTCAACTTGGATCTCCCCTGAGATCCAAGTAGGTGAGTAGGATTGGCTACACTGGAGTCCAAGCCAGGATGCGCATTAAGACATTCTTCCCTTTCTGCTTCTACAATGTTAAAAGCCCAGGTGATTGCTCTCAAACTTCAGGACCTTCTCAGGTGTGTTTGCATTTGGCCCCAAAACCTCAAAAGGATAGGAAAAGATTGCCCCGTGCCAGTGGGCTGTAAAAACACCTCTTTCCTCCTTTCTTCCACCCACAGGCACCAAAATAAGCTTTGGATTTGGTCACCTGTTCCAGTTCTCAGATTAATCCAACAGTTCTTGAACTCGTAAGTGCTGCCTCATCCTCACACTGGTGTGCTTAGCTCCATGGCCAGGCAAGGTCAATGGGGATGGATGGGGGAATCCCAGCTCAGCAAAAGGGACAAGGTCAGGTGTCTCCAGGAGGAGTGTGGTGTTTGCCTGAACTGCAAGCAGGGCTTTTCATTTTAAATTAGGGGGGGAAAATAGGAAGGAGGTAATATCTTTCTGAGAAAGCACTGTGGGGGTTTGTCTCCTCTCTGCCAGGCTTGTCCTGAGCTGAATATAAAATTGCTGTCTGTCTCCGCCAGCAGCAGCCTCCTGGGAGAGCAGAAAGCACAGGGCACAGCAAAGAAGCCTCACAATTAAAAAGATGAGGCAAATTTTCTCTCCTTGGGCCATCTTGTGCACTATACAAAGAAGAGATTAAACAAAAAGTCTGCAAACCTCTCATCTCATCCTAAATCATTAATTGTTAACTGGCCATCCTTGCTGAGCACTTCAGCTGGAAAAGGAAAGAAAGGGTTTTTTTTGCAAACATAAACTACAGTAAGTCTAGTGGAAGCATCACCTTAATGTTACACTTAATTCTCATCTTCATGGGTTAAGGAAATTCCCAATAGTTGTAGGAAGGGAATCAGACTGAAAATGCCAAAAAGCCATTCAAGTTGGTATGATGAAAACAAAACAAACAGTTTTCCTTCTCCACCATGGAGAGTTTAATAAGCAACTCTGGCAATTCTTAAATGCCCTGTTAATGGATCACTAAATGCATGCTAGCACAACAGCACACAACAAGATTTCCAGATACACATCACAAAGACTACACGAACTTTCATTGTTGTTTTCTTTCTGGGGTGGGTAAAATATTACTCAAGGTGTAGTCTTTTTCAAGCCTCATTTGAATTAATTAAGCTTAATGAGTATCACATGCTGAGAGTCCAACATCTAATGAGAGTAACATAGATGGGCTCACATTTGGGGATTTAAAGTGTAAAATGGACACTTACAACCCTAAAGAGTGGCATGAGCATCCACAGGTAAGACCCAGATGGCCTATTAAGACATATATGTCTAGAAACAGGCCCCACATGGAGAAACCTTTAGGCAGACAGTTCACCCACATTTATCTTTCACTTCAGCTTGTACCATTTGCCACTCACATCTTTAAAGGACTTCATGGCTACTAACTAATTAATCCTCACCACAGCCCATGCCTTTACACAGGATTCCTGCCGACTGCTAGAGGCTTCATTAATGTATCACCAACTATGTTGCAGCAGGAGCACACAGCTCCGCCAGCTCTAATTGCACCTCATAACAGCTGCGTGAACTTCCTCTGACTTCCCCATCTTCAGTGGGGGCAGCAGGCTGGAAGCCCTACCTGAGCTGATAAGTAGCTCGCTCAAGGTCATAGAGCAACTAGTTGCCAATGTTTAAGCACTCCCAACTTTGCAGGCTGTTGATGGTTCCCCAGACCTTACTCCTTGCCAAGATGTGCTGTGATGAATTGCATATGGCCACCTAGAGCCCTTCTCTTCTAATCACTCAAAGTGCAACTCATACAGACTCATTAAGTAGAAGCTCTTAGTACTGCAAGTCTCCTTTTCGAAAACAAGAGCGATGTTAGTAGTTTTATGACCCATGGTGACATTAAGTACTTACAAAATCAGCATTCATCTTCGTGGCTTGCAAAGTCCACCTGGATCCCTGAGGAGAAAACAGACAGCTGTGAAGAGCTCAAAATGTCCTGTGGGCCTAGAAATTCTGGGGATGAAGATGACAGCCGTGCTGGAGGTGTTATTTCCCCTTCCCTTCTCTTTAATGCCTTTATCTCCTGTCAGAGGACCTGGCACACACTTTCTCCTCAACCTCCCATCCCAGATACCAAGCAGGACTGTGAAGGCATGACCAACAGTGATGGTAGGTATTGCCTTAGCAGGTCTGTGGATGCTTAAGTGTACAGCTCTGTGTTTCCCAGATATTGGGTGTCAGGAGAATTCGCTGAGCCTGGTACAACCGGTGCTAACCCAGCCTGGTAGCACAGCCCATGGGGCACTGTACTGTACCTGTTGATCAAACAGGGCCCAGAACATCGGCAGTGGTATGAACAGGAAGAGAACACGTGTCACCATTTTAACCTCAGCGATCAGTTTTTTCTACAAAGGAAAAAAAGGTAAGATGGGGGTGAAGAACCAATGACACAAAGCTACAAAGCATGAGAGCTCCCATTTCTTTTCAGAGAGTCACAGTAATTTTTCATTGCACGTATTCATGATACTGGATATTTGATTTTGATACTGGATAATTGCATTTCAGCATTTCAGTGCACCACCTAAATTGTCCATTAAGGGTCAGGAGAGTACAGATGTGGGAACAGACAGGCACAGTCTATGTGAGGAATGTCCTGCCACGTGGGAAGGCCAGTTTTATGCCTTCTGCCTTCCTTTCCCCTTCCACTGAGCACTTGTTAGGCAAGGTGTTACTTACTGAGTATTTTTCTGACGCCCAGTCAAGCCAATGATCCCTCTTTGGAATCTGACGAGAGCGGTTTTTCATTCGGTTTTTGATAGCAAACTGGGGAGGAAAAACAAGTACATATTCTAATTTAACTATTTCCTTTGCATTTCAGAGACCATTCCCAAGTCAAGGCTGCCCTCTCAGTACCCAGGCATAAACAGTTGCAGATAACTGTGCGGGTTTTGCTGGACACTTATGATATCTGAATGGGCAGGATTGGACCTTTTATGACCATCCAATTTCTGTGACATTGGTTGAGTAAATATGACAAAGAACTACCTCATGAGCTTGTCTTTCAAAGGCAGATCTAGTATTGCCCCCCAAAGACTGTTTCTTGCTTAATTTAAACTTTGCTACCTGAAAAAGCTTTGAAATATCTTCTTTTATTATCTGAAAGGTGCCTTTTGGATTGACCACTGTGCTAGGGAAGAAATGCCTCATTAGCCCCAGCAAAGTCAAAATCAGAATTCACATTTCTTTCTGTTCTATAGGTCTTTCTTGGTATATACCTGCTGTGGACCACGTCTCACTCAATCCTAGAGCATCTTTCATGTTGGTTTCTCACTGCAGGAGAAATCAAGTGACACCACACACGTAAGCAGTGTGCTTATGCTGTGCACTCCAGACACTGAACAGACCCTAGCAAAAAGAGTGGCTGCCTCCCATAATCATCAAGAAAAGGAAAACCTCAGCCTGTCACTAGCATTGACATAGTCAAAGAGCAAACATCTGCTGTTTGCAGCAGCTTCCTCAGAGAGAAATGTTATTACCCACCTAACACCAAGAGAGTATTTTTGCAAACGCTGTATTCAGCTCACACACTAGGAAAGATAATTGATAAGGCTATAATATGACTTCAGCAGGTGTCTCTCTCATTTACATTAACATGCTGAACGTGCTTAATGGGAATGCATACTATTACTGTCTCCTGAACTGATAAACTTCAGTAAAGTTATCCAGCTGAAAATAAAACTGAGTCATATTTCTAATACTCTGTCAGTTTCTGAATTTTCCTTTCAGTTCAGTTATCACCAGCACCCCCCACTAGCAGTTCTGCTCACATCAGCAGAACAATTCGAAAAGTAAATAAAAACATTCAAAATACTGAAGTAAAGACAGTCTAGGTGCTAGGTGTGTTCCTTATTTCTTACAGTTCATCAACAAGACATCCAGGAGCAACAGAGAGAAGAATTCTAACTTCAAATTCACCTTTCTGACCTGCAGCCTCAGAGTCATGCATGAAAAGGAAGGGAACGGCACGCACTTACTCCAATGCATTTGCACACTTCAAGTAAGACGTTCCCTTGTGGTGGTGTTTTTCTGTACAGTCCACTTCCAGCAATGAACACAACTGAAAAATATTATAATCCAAATGGGAATTCATGTGACTAAGGGCTTAATCGGGTACTGGTTCCTGGGGAGGACCACCCACACCCACCCTGCATTCAACACAAATCCTCTCCCCTGGGGCTTACAGACTTGTTCTTTCCTCAAGCAGAATAAACATATAGGATTCCAATTAATGCCCTCACTAATGCCTGGAGTAAAATGCAGCATTCTGCAAGAGGCTGTGGGATCCTCAGGTAGTCACTGTCACCTTCCCATGATCTGCTCTGAAAGAAGAGGCATCTCCAGATCGGATTTACACTGAGAATTACCACTTTGAAAATCCTCTCATTTCTGCTTTTTTTATAGGCTTATATTATTGAACAAGCTATGTTCAACTGCTGTATCTAATGTATTGTATCTGTGTTGGAACCCAATTCTGAGTCATTGCAACTATATGCTCTAGGTGTGCCTGCTCAAGCAGGAAGGTTGGACCAGATGATCTCTAGAGGTCCCTTCCAAACTTGAAGATTCTGTGATTCTGTGATATGAGAATGAATCCAGATCCAACCTGGGTTCTGCATATTTGCATCTCACACATATTTCAGCAGGAACTGTCAATCTAGTTCACAAAGGTCACTGCATCACACACTGCATTAACAGAAGTTAGCTTTTCTTGGCTTCCATAAAGGAATGCAAATTTCAAGATCTTGCTCTGTTTTGTTTCTCTCCCTCAAAGCACAGAGAGCACTAGAGGAAGCCTTCAAAGCTCTGTCACAGATGGAGCTATCTGATTACAGACAATTTGTCCTGCTCTTTGAGAGCCTCTGCCTGCATTTCAATTAGAGACATTAACCTGGAGAAGCACCACAGAACCTGAGACTGGGCTCCATCAGGCCCAACCTCAGCACTTTAAGCTAACCCAGGTGTCCAGTGTCAGTCCAGAGCCAACAGAGAGCAGCAGGCATTTCTGACCTAATGCAGGTGACTGGAGGTGACTCATCA
Source organism: Nothura maculosa (assembly GCA_032353885.1). NCBI lineage: Eukaryota > Metazoa > Chordata > Aves > Tinamiformes > Tinamidae > Nothura > Nothura maculosa. The sequence goes on from JAUBOD010001105.1 coordinate 1,579,138, forward strand.
TTTCTCTCCTACTACAAAGATGACCCTTAGATGTCCTGTTTTGACTCACAAAACTATCAGAGTGGCTGCTGAAGTCAGTTTTGGTGAATCCCTCAGGGACCCTTGTACAAAATGAGAGTGCATAATTGCACCATGTAATTCCTAGCAACTCCATGTACAGCAGTTGGTGCCTCCAAATGGCGATCTGTGAGCTTTCCTGAAATATCTTCTGGGGATGCCACTGAATCAGTGAGAACTGATGTTCTAGCACCAGCGTTGTCATTTGAGATTTGACAGTATCAATCCCCATCTAACTGCCAGAAACTGAAGAAACCCAGGAAATCTTGCTCCATAAAACTTCCATTCTGCCTCTAGATCTATCCTCACTTTCCAGCACCACAGGGAGGGCAGTCAGGATGGGAAGGGTATATCCTGCAGTTCTGAATGCTGCTCACATAGTCAAAGAAATCATTTCCAAGAGCATTTTAACATGCTACAAAAGAACAAGAAGCTGCTTTGCCAGGCAGAATGTGGAATCTGGCAGCAGGACACCAGCTGAAAAGCACATTTTGACTGATGCACACGCTGAAACTGCAATATTTACTTGTCCATTTTACCCTGGGCAACAGCTACCCTGCTGGAAACATTCATCACACAATAGTGCAGGAAGAGCCCGTCTGTCTTAAACTGATATGAGCAAGCCACATGAGAATAGAGAAGCTTCTCATGACCACGACCATGCAGTTTTTTTGAAAATAATTGCTGTAATGTGAGCTGTGAGCCAATGGTATTTCTGCTGGGTCCTGATCCTTCTCTCTCATGGAAGTCTGAGAGGAAAAAGCAACATTCACATTCCCTGGAGGAACAACTTTTCAAACTGCAAGTACTATAGTGAAATCACCCAATTGCTTGGTCTCTCAGTTAAGCTAAGAAGTTGAAGGAGAACTCAACCTAGGC
>JAUBOD010001105.1:1582506-1597488 GCA_032353885.1 Nothura maculosa
TAATTACATTTAGCAACTGCCCCTTCTCAGCAGAATATGGACATGAGGACCTTGGTAAAAGAAAGAGCAAGAGAGAGAGTTTGTCTCTGCCTGGGTGCTTTGGCATAATTGCAAGAGCAGTATAATTGCCCACTGCCTTGTGAAATGAACAGCCTGTTAAAACAGCCACGCTGAACAAAGCAAACTTGCTAGTGGCCTTCAGATGAAAAATGAATGAAAAAAATGCTACTGAGCATGAAGGCTACCTTGTCCCTGTCCCCTTTGCCAATGGGCTGCTGCCCTCCTCTTGCCCACAGGTCTCTATTTAAAGTGTGCCAATCTGCTTGGCTTGCAGTGCTGCAGTACAAGGAAGTGATTGCAGCAAAGCTAGGGACCAAAAGGGTCCATGCAAGTGGTCAGAATGCAAAGCAGACCGTAAGTAGGGCACAAATTTAGGCTTTTGTCTCCCGAGCTCGTTCCTCAGGGCTGTAGTCTTGCAACCAGAGCCAAGCAGACAAACCTGGGTGCAAAACAAAGTCCTCTGGCAGTCAGTGGCATCTGAGAAAAGGTAGGACTCTGAAATGCACCCTAAGTGACTCAGCCTGATCGCCTGCCCAGAAGAGCAGGGATCAGCCCCTACCCAGGGGTTACCTGCAGGCAAGAGCAAGGAGCAACTTTGTGCTGGCCAGGAGGAGCATCAGACCACACAGGACTCTGCACTTCCCGTATTTTAATTCTACTGTTCAAGTGAGCTTTGAAATACAGTTGGGAAAGTGGTTTGTGCAGCTCATATGCTAGTACCCATGAATCTGTTACGCTGCTACACAGGATCAACAAGGCGTAAATGCAATACGCTGGCCACTCCAGAAATAATGTAATTTCTGTCACTCAGTTGTCATGAGAGCCTAAATCCGCGCAGCAGAGTAGTCAGAGGGCAGCTAAATTAACAGCTTATTCCAAATGAACACTGACCTCTCAATACCGGAGTAACAAACGTGGAGATCAGACTTCCAGCATTAATGGATAAATAGAAGACGGAAAAAAACTTGCTCCTCTCCGATGTCTAAAACAAGAGAAGACAATATCAATGTCACGGCTAACGCGCAGCGTTGGGCTTGCAAATTGAACACTATCAATTCTCTTGTTAGGAAGGCTGGGTAAATATTGACACACAGTGCATAAAATGTTAAGCAAACAAGCCTGCGCTCAGGTGATGGTAAGTGCTCACACAAATCAGCTCACGTTACTCGTGAGGCGCTTTGGGGCTTTTTGGCATTTCAGAGGAAAAACCACTGCTTCAAAAGTGCTGTGGAATTGGGAGGGGGAAAAGCATTGATTTATTCAGAACAAGTAGCATGATTCAGATCCTCTGTCACCTAATTCAATCCCATTTGGCACAGCTTGACAAGCCCATCGTTTGTTTCCATGTCTAAGCTCCTTTTTCCCTTTCTCCAGTGTAGGAGGAGTAAAAAAACGCGCACTGTGAGAAGCTGGTGCTGATGGCACAGCTGAGAGAGGACAGTAAACACGAGAAAGATTTGTCAGGTGAGAAATCACTAAGACGAGATCAACCAATCTCAAATTAATGGTGTAAATTAATTCTATCAGGACCAATCAAGCTTACGATGGGGGGACTAACTCTTGAGAAAGAGTTGAGAATTCAACCAATCCTGTAACAAATTACTACTGAAAAAGACAAAGGATCCCTGCTGAACTGCTTTCCTGCTGCATAATTCATAATTTGGAAAGAATCAAGGACTTCCATGCTAAGTCTGGTCCTCTTAGCAGAAGCAAAGTGTGAGGGTGCTCTATAGGCAGCCAGCTCTCTTTGCTTGGGGGACTTTCTTGGGACACACACACATACACTGCTACCTGCTATGGCAAGAAGCCTCTTAACCCAGCAGAGCAGCACTGCAAGGGAACCGAGGCGAGCAGGAGCTCCCTGGAAGGGCTTTTCTTATGTCCCTTGTGATGTGGGTCCAGGGACAGGGAGGATGAGATCTCCAAGAGCTCCCATCAGCATCTCTGCCACCACCAGGGAAGGCCGACAGTCCCCGCAATGGGAGGGCAATGAAGAGCTGTCAGCTCGGGCTCTTGGCCCTCACAAAAGTTCCAAGCCTTCAGTCCCAGACAAACCTATCCATATATCACTTATGAATGATTTATCCTGGATTAAAGGACTAGTAAGCTTTTATTTTATAAATTAACCTGGTGGCTTGTTCTCATGGTTAATAGCAAACAGCACCGTGTCTTCATTCTTCAGAACTCATTTTCTGACCTCACTAATCTTTTTGCTTACCTGGTATTTCCCATTGCTATACCAATAGAAATATACTAATAGAAATATACTTTATTCTAAAACTATGACCAACATAATAAAGAAATGCCTCAGCAAACCCCCTCAATCCCAGGGCAGCACTGCCATGACTTGCTAGAGGTGGTCTCGATCCTTCTATCTTCTAGCCACATTCTCATGCCATTTCTACTGCCTTTTCCATCTGAACAATTCTGAATTTCCATAAACTGAACCAGATTCAAGAACACAGCTCTTGGCATGATGAAATCCAGAGCAACAGTTACCAAAAGCAACAGGTTGATAAAATAAGAGGATAGCATAAAGAATTTGGGGCAAATTATTTCCTATATTTACAGTTTTCAGTTATGTGAAAAAAATGGGCAGAGAAGCAGAAGTGAGTAAGAAAATAACAACTCATCAGCTTGCAAGTTGCACTGATTGAAGGGAGAAAAAAAAAAAAGAATTCCCTCGTTGCTTTCTTAATCTTTAGAGCAGGCATACATTAATAACATGATTTGGATTAGCTAATTTGAGAAAAGGTACCATACAGGATAATCCTGATCTCCATGGCAACAGGAAAATAAAGAAACAAAGAAAAAGCGCTATTTAGTACCTTAAAAACCATATCACATTGTTTGAAAGCAGCTTTGGTCCTTAATTAATATGCACAGCAGCCTGTGAATTTCTATAACATATTGCAAATATTACTCTATTCAGGCACTTTCAGCCTGAACTACTAATCCTATAGACAAAGATGCTTAGAAATCTCCTGCAGATAAATCCATTTTCCCTCTCTGACCTCCTGCTGAACCAGTGGTCTCCATCAATGTTTGCAGTAGGGCTGTTCTCCAAGCAGCAGCTCTAAGGATATTACATTCATAAAGTATTTTAAAGAAAACCACACTGTGGTGTGCATTTACCTCAAAATCTAAATTTGTCTCTATGTGGGAACATGCAGAACCAGTTTATTTTCTTTATATAGATATGTACACATATATACACTATATTTATATAAATTGTAATATGTAAAGTGTTATAATTTCATATTTATATATTAACTTTTAAAAATATTTATATATTAATATTTGTTCAGAACTACCACATCTCTCATTGCCAGGTGGTAGAAGTGAGCTTGTGCACTTAGTGACTTAGATGAAGTTTATTAGTATCCTGAAAACTCAGCAAGAAATAAATTCTTCCTTTCATTGGAAACTATGGTAACTTCTTCCACTCCAGGGAGGACAAGATATGAAAAACCCTAACAACTCCCCCTCAAACAACTCTGAAAGGAAGAAATATTTTTGTTGGCCCCAAACATTTCATTCCTTACAAAATCAAAACTTCTCATTACTATTTTGACGACTTAAGTTTCCTAGCACATAGTATTTGTCTTCTTAAAAGATAAAGTCAGTCATTTCCAAATGGTAAGTCATTTCCAAATGGTAAAAGTTTTCAACTCTTTAAAAATTAAATGGAGTAGAACACCGTCTTCCTCAGAAGCCTTTTAGCAATTTTCTTTTTCAAAATTAGTTTCTCCTGAAGGCAACACAGGTAAATATTTGAGCCTTAGCATTTGGTAAGTTTGTTGGAGAGGTGCAGTTTGAACACAGGAGGATGGCTACAGAACTGCAGGTAATTCAGCCTTAGTGGTAAGTCTGGGATAATAACACTTATGTGCCTGACTGGGGTGCTGAGATTCATTAGCTGAAGTCTACAAAACACTCAGAAGATAAGTGGTACATATTATCATATTGTAATTAGCTGGTAATTGAAAGATGTTGGATAAACATTGTTAATCATTAATATTCACAGAAGCAGTACCTCTGAAAAGGCTGCTGGAACACCTGTGGCCCCCCTTTTGGGACAGCTAGTGGTGCTTCCATGCACAGGGCACTTTCCAAATTTAAAACAAGTATTCTATTTTATTCACTTTTTAAATGCTGACTAGAGCGTTGCAAAAGACAACACCTGGCTGCTATTCCCAGAGGCCATCTCTTGTCCAAGATACAAACAACCCTGCTGGACCATGAGTCCTTCAATGCCTCCACTGTTTGAGACTGTTGGAAAGCCTACTGTTTATCCTAAATCATTCTTCTTGAATTTAAACCTACTCACCACAGACTGGAACAATTACTGCCTTCCTTGTAGTGGCCTCTTACATATTTGAAGATCTATGTCATGCACAGAAGTTGCACAGAAGTGATTTGAATATTACTCACTGAGAAAAGTGGATTTTTATTCATGTATTGGATCACCATAAATCAAACCATCTAATTTTGAGTCATTTTTAAAAGGTTTTCCTGTTTGAGCTGCAGTAGTGCTGCCTGGCCCTCTTTGCTCCCTCAAGCACCACCTCATCCCTGTGTTGCATAAGGGCAGTTCTGAGTTTGGCAACTTACAGGGCATAGAAGTCAGATGGGGGCTATGCGTTTATGATGGAGAATGAGGACATGAAACACCTGGACTACAGTTCAGTGGATGCACTACAAAAGAGTTTAACTTAAAAAAAAAAAAAGATAAACAGCCAAGTACAAAGAGCAATTCTTCAAAACCACCTATTCTGTGAAAACAACATATTTCAACCTTTGGCTGTATTTGGTACTGGAACTACATTTGAAATGTTGAAATTTCTTATAGTTCTACCTGCACAACATTAAAGATACAGATTATACTACTCATTGTTTTGAGGGAAACCTTCCAAGAAAGCACAGGGAATGACAATAAAATTTCATCTTCCATTCACTCTATTGCATTGCAGTGCATTATCACCTCTATTAAACTGGTTCAGAAGTAGCTACCTTTCCACATTTCCATGTTTTATGTTGTACAGAATTTTCCAAATACTCCAAATATCCAATTAGCATTTAGATTATTTAATGAAATTATGACCTATCTACCCTAATGTCATCTCTCTTGTCATTTCCCTTTCCTGAGCCATCTCGATTCTCTTAAGTCTCATGAAAACCATCCTATGAAGCACTCACTTTTTTCTTTTCCCTAGCAAACTGCCTTTATTCTATTACAATATTTGATCACAAATATCCTCATAAAACAACTGGACACTTGTTTTTAGGAAAGATTTAGATTTTAGGAAAGAAAAGAAATCTTACATGTTCCTCTTCAAACTGGTCCCCACCAAATGCAGAGACACAGGGCTTGATACCTCCTGTTCCAAGGGCGATCAAAAACAGACCAGTCATAGACAGGATCCTTCATGCAAGAACAAAAATATCACCATTGCAGAACCTTTACAGTACTTAGGAGAGTATTTTTAGTGTCACTCAGCCATGATTTCTCCAGTATCAGAACTGGGCAATGATGACAGCCAAGCTAAGCGTGAAAAACAATTTGATACCAGTCAATTAACAAAACAGTTTTTTTCTCAGCTTTTTGCTGCTTTGAGGTCCTATCAGGCAAAATAGATCTAACATCTCCAGATCAAAATGGGGGAAAAAAAAAGAGAGAAAAAAATAAAATAAAATAAAATAAGAGACCGTCTATAGAATTTCCAGGCTGGGTAAGACTGGGTTGGATTAATTTTAGGGGGCTTTGGACCTCCCAGTGCTCCTCAAAACCACATTGCTGGCCCTAAAAATAATTTCTGTAGGGAATAGGAGTGTCATGCCAGACTGGCCAAGTCTGGGACATCAGGAAGCTGATCTGTAAATGAGATGTGCTCCTGCCCATTTCACATTTTCAGGAGTGTGGTCACCTAGGCCAGAACAATTTGCTGGTTTCAGAGATGCCAGCTGGGGAACTAATCCTGACAATGCTATCATGAATCTAGAAGGGAAGAAAGGTACTAGCTAAGATGAATCATTCCTCTGTTAAGAATCACATTGCATCTTCTATAAACTTTTTTGTCCTCCCATGCACAGAGGTGCTGAGGTGAGTAGCACTGCCAGGGAGGAAACAAGGGTGGATGTTGAGGGGAGAGCAGGATGAAGGAACCTGGTACAGCCAACTGGATGAGGAAGACCAAGCTTCAATGACATGATGTAACAGAGAGGGGCAATCACATGTCCCCTTCTCACAAGATTCAAAGTCTTTGTGGTGGTTTCCAACTCCTGCTGCATTCATACACCAGCTTCCAACTTCCCCCTTCTGCTCTTACCCAGATATTCCCAGCCTTTCCCTGATGAAAGCAACCTGTGCACAGCCCCCAAACTGCTCACCCAATGGTGGTGAAACAACTGGCTGCACAAGGTAAACCAACAACCATCACAACTGCACTGCACATTCAATAGCTACTTACACATGAACAACCTGGTTCCCTAGGGATGGAATTGCGCCGACTGACTTTATCAGGTGGCCAACCACATACACAATGGAGAGGTAGATGATCGTCCTGTAAGGAGAGCAGAGAGCAGTGACTGAAGGTGCTGGCTGATGTAGGATCTGAAAACAGAGTGTGCCTGTGTTTCCTGATACAGCAGGTCTGCTTGGCAGGTGCACAAGGAACTGCTTCGTCCGTATGCCTCATACTGCATGCAGCTATAATTCTTTTGTGTCGACACTGAACGCATTGGAAGAAAGAGATAGGCAAATAGGTACAGATTAAGAAGGAAGGATAGTCCCTGCTTTCTTCAATGAGGCTGCTGTACAGAACAAACTAGGAATTATCCAGCCCATCATGCATGGTAGGCTGTGAATAGAAAGGTTCTCTTCACGTTCAACTCCATTTTCAAATTATTAATAACTGGTATTTTCCACCATGTGCCCAAAGAAAACCTTAGTTTGGAAAGTATCCATAAGGACCGAGACCCACATTCAATCCACCTGACCAGCACATCCAGATTAGGAGTGTGGCTCCCCTCTTATGAGACCATTTCAGATCCATGAATTATTGTTGAGCTCCTCTATCTGCCCCCTCATCTTGGGGGAGGAGAAAAGAAGCTCTTGAATGTACTCCATTCCTTATCGTTAGGATCATCACATATCTACGTATTTATGAGCAGCACAGACACACAAAGGAAACGCAAGGACCTCTTAGGATGGAGGCACTGGGTGCTCTAAAATGAGCCCTAGGAGCTATTAAATACAAAAGCAGCCCCAAATGCATCCAAATCCTGGCTGGAACAGCTAAACAAGAGTCACAGGGGAATACTCCTAAAAACCCTGCTAATCTGTTATCCTGTCCTTAATATTAGCAAGTCCCAGCTACTCCTGCAAAAGCTGCCACCCACTAAACTGGAGGGGCAACTTCCAAGGAATTTTTTTGATGCATAATGCACAGAAGTTGGTGTACAAATTTAACATCTCACAGCACCATGCTGCAAGATCAAATATCTGCAAATCACAATAAACATGGCTATGGGACCTTGAATAATTGCTTAAAAATGTAACTTTTCATTTACAAGGACAGGACAATGACTGAAATTGGGCATGAAGCACAAGGAAAAAAGAACATAAGTAATCCCTCAGAACTTCCTGTGGGAGAGAGGTTTTCCAGATTGGTTTTTCATGTGGAGAGTCACGTTGCCAGATGTGCTTATTCCTAGGGAGACAGGTCCAGCTGCACTTCATCACTCGGATAGCAAGACTCCACAGGCAGTGAAAAGACAGGACCAAGAGCAGTCCTCTATCCAGGCGCTCACCATGATTTCTTGTAGCAGATGATGAACTCACAATTTACCAGGGTAAGGGAGAAACCACAGATATAATCAGGAAGAATCTACCTGGTTATGTGCTGAGGGAGATGATTTGAGTTAACCCAGCTGACTTTCCCTATGCCCTATAGGGCATACACCCTATGCAGGGAAAACCCAAGTGGGGTTAGTACCATCTTCACCTGAAACTGCTAGATCCAGAAGATTACATTTTTCCTCACCTTGTTTGAATGTATCTAAGCAGCAGATCTTGGCAACCTGAGACTTTTGACTATTTATATCTGATTTCTGCTGCAATAGCCCTACACCACATCTTACAGGTGTATAAGGAAAGAAGGGTAGATAAAAGGTGTGCTCATGACATTTAATTTATACAGATTATTTTGTCCCACATGAACTCCTGGATGAAAGAGGAGCTCAGAATAGCATAAGCAAACAAAACAGTTGTTCATTAACAGAGAGAAGCTGACTTTAGAAGGTGTGTCTTTGCTGGACCCTGAGCTAAAGGAGCCACCTTTAGAACAAGGAGCCTGCTTAGCACTGGCCTCGTACAGACTGCATGGTGTAGTGTTATCCCCACTTACTTGTATTTCCCCATCCACGAGTCTGCCATGATGGCTCCAATGACAGGTGTGAAATAACAGAGAGCAGAAAAGGCATGGTACACAGAGGTGGAGAGATTCTCATCCCAGTGGAAGAAGCTGACAAAATACAGTGTCAGGACAGCTAAAAGAAAACAAACAAAGCACATTAGATAATTAATGTACATCTCCTCGGGCAAGCAGGAAACTATATCACAGTGGCCAGGAAAAACACCCTGACTTGTCTAGCAGCTATAGGCACTGCTGTGCAAAGATCTGTGCTTTCAGACCTGACGCAAGTATCCTCTGACACAGAAAATGTTCAAATGAGACAAGAGGTACCAGGTACAAATTGAAACCCAGGCAATTCCATCTCCATATGAGGAAGAACTTCCTCACTGTGAGGGTGACAGAGCCCTGGAACAGGCTGCCCAGGGAGGTTGTGGAGTCTCCTTCTCTGGAGGTCTTCAGAACCCACCTGGATGCCACCCTGTGCTCTGTGTGTCCCTGCTGGAGCAGGGAGGTTGGACTAAATGATAGCTAGAGGTCCCTTTCAACCTCAACTATCCTTGAAATTCTGTGTAATGTATGATATTAGCCTTTCTTTGCACATACATGCTTATAGACAGCTGGAAAAGACATTTTCTAGCTTATCTTACCCTAACCTGTATCTTTGCTTAAGTAAATTTTCTACTCGCAAGTTACAGGCCTGTATGATTCAGTTCTCAGATGCACTGATTCCATGCAGCTATGAAAGACAGCAGACAAAGGAAAATCAGATTCAAGATACAAAATAATATTTAAAAAAAGAGGAAGGCCAGAGGTGTCGTGTCTAGTTTTCTGCCCAAAGCAGAGCTAGTCTCAATTTTAGCGCACATTGTTCAATGTCTGCATCCCAAAAATACCAATTTAACACAGGCCCTTCACTGAAGAGCAGTGAATTCATACAGCACAAGCCTGGGACTGCAGACCAGTGTGCACAGAAGCCCAAGGGTGGAAGTGGCTTCCCGGGCACGGGGCTCATACCTCTCATGCCATAGTAGGAGAAGCGCTCGCAGAACTCGTTCACCACAATGAAAGCGATGCTCAGGGGGTAGTTGGAGCCACAGAGTTTCTGTGGGAGACAAACCAGAATATAACAGTTTTATGAAGCTCTTCACCCCAGTAACAAATACTCCAGTGCCCCAGCAGCAGAAACAAGCCCAGGCCAAAGCCCAGCAGCCCATAGCTATCTAACTGCCTCCCCGCCTGTTTTTTTGGTCATTGCAGCTTCTCTGTTGCAACGTGAAAACCCACTGAGACGCAGAAGTGCCTTCAGATGCCTTTCTTCTGCACTTTGCACATAAAGCTTTCCCTGCTGCCTTGAAACTGCTGCTTCTCGTACCACAAGACCTCACCTCAGCACGTCATAGAGTCCAGGATACTGCTCCCTGCTCTACCTGGATCTGTTTCTTCCCCTAGGAAAACTGCCCTCAATCTCTGCAACTCCATTGCACCAAAACACATCACAGCTCCCTGAAGCAGAGCATCAACCCTGGTTGTGCTTCATCCCATTCTCAGGTATGTCTCTCTTTTTAGCGGAGAGATCATTGTCATGGCTTTGGATAATTCCACTTACTCAAAACCAAAACAAAACAAGGATGGGGCTCATCAAACCTCCTTTAGCCTGGCCACCGTATGAACGAATTTACCCTACTTAAATCTGGGTAAAAAGATATGCAGCCTTTAAGTTAAAGAAAGCATTTAAACATATATGAGTGTTGGCATGTCCCTGAGTACACCTCAGTCCCTGCACTCTCAGCTTCACTTCCTCCCACCATGGAAAACTGGTTTTCACAGCACCAGTCAGGCTCTCCTAAATGGAAAGAGAGACTAGATAGGGGCCATGATATAAACAGCTGCATTTACAGTTTTAATTTTTCTGTGGCCATAGTATAGGCTAGTGAACTAAGATGAACCTCTTCACATGCATTTCTGCTTCTGGTGTCAGAAATAATGAATTCTTGTATTTCTTCCCAGAGTCCCAAATGCAAATGCAGATACCAAAATAGATGTGTTTATTCAGGTTTATTCCACCATCAAGAGATCTGAACTTCTTTGGATCTCCAAAGGAATTGCCTCAAGGTTACAGGATTTTGCTCAATGATGTTGTCTTGCCCAAGAATACACAAGAACCATGAAAGAAAAGAGACTGACTGTCCACAAAACAAAAAAAGCAAAATCCCAAAAGACCCTTCCACAACTTAACCCAGCACTTCTGAAGACAAATATTTTTGTTCTTTTTCTAATATATCTTTCACTATGCATGAGATGCCTTTTTGTTAAGCAGCCCTTGATGTTCTTGCTTTGCTTGGGTAAATATGCAATTATCCGTTTTATTATTTACTCTGAAATCATTATGCCCTATGGCTTATAGCACAGAGTGGGCTTCCTTGGAACCTGCACTAGGGCTTCCTACCTTTAGACTGGCCTCAAAACAGTGGCATATACAAGCTGTAAGTGGACAGACACACACACAGAATTGTCTTCTCCAACAAGTTCTTGGTAATTGAGAGGAAAAAAACTCTATAGATGTATTATGTTTCCTTGTGGGTATTTGGGTATTCCACATTTTTGAACAAGGAAGTAAAAAGCTATGCAATAGCTATATTTTTATTCCTCACTTTCACAGACCTCGCTATTACACTTACTATGATAACTTATATGCAATATTTAATAACACTTGGCTGAGATGCAGAGTGCAAGTGTTCAATCCCACAAGGCCAGGTGTCTGTGCACTGACACACAAGCCCCGGTGGATCCAGCTGCAGCAGCGCAGGGTGTCCCATGTCAGGCTATGACCTGCAGTGACAGAAACCTTCATGGTGGCCCATTCCAGCCACTCCTTCTCTGGTATGGACACCCTCAGTGGAGGAGCAGGAACAGGCTAGGGAAGGAAAGCTGGAGGCAGCAGCTCTTCCCAGTAACCTTGCCCACATGGGAGGGTCAGCACCTTGAGCCATTGCAGCCTCTGCTCCTCTGTGGAACAGAGCAAGGGATTTACAGCAGGAATTGTTCCATTTGGCACCAGCACAAGCAGAAACTCTCAGGTATTCTCTTGGGGGTATCACTGACCTGCCTGTGGCCTGGCTGGGCATCCAAAAGCAGGCAGCTTTCATCCATGAGGCCAGCCAGGTGCAGTCCGCTCACTTTCACAGAGGAGGACCTGGCTCAGCAGAGCGCCCCGCAAAAGCAACAAGGCTGAGCCTAGACGAGCGAGCACACAGGTAACTGCTGGGCTTAGCTACCACTGAGAGCCCGGGATCTGCGGGATTGTGCAGCTCAAAGATACTGTGGAAGTTGACAGTCTGTGTCTTTGGAAAAAAGAAAGGTCATTCAAAGTGCCAGCTGCAGATGTTTGCTTTCACCTCTCCTTGTTGCTTAGCTGTGGAACAGGACTAAGTTCATGCACTTCATGGGAGCTCTGGTTACCTTAGAGTTAATTCTGCACAGTACTTAAAACTGCGAGCTAAATATTGGACTTGCTAATGCCATAACTGACCAAAGGCAGTTAGAGCAAGTATCACAGTATTGTCCTGCAAGGCAGAGCACATACAAAACAGGCCCTTTTCTCCCCAGCATTGAAACACTGCACAGATTTTAGGGGTCAAACACTCAATGAGAACTAGCCTGAAAAATCCATGCAAGCATCAAAGCCACAAGACAAGAAACATTCAGATGAATCTGGCTTCCAATCTGGCTTTAAATCCCAGCCAAATATTTAAACCTGAGGCTCTGGCACTACGGGAGGGCTCTAATACACACGCACATCAGTGGCTCCTACTCAATTCCTGTCCCTTCTTCTTGGCAGTATCTGGAGCCCCTTCCCTGGTGGGTCTGATCAAACTAAGCAGACAGGCCAACTCCCTCCCTCCCACATACAACATCCCCCTTTGCTTCAGGGCAGCTGTCCCACAAGGAAAGGGGTGCTCAGGGCAAAGGCAGCAATCCAAAGCTTTTCTCCCCTCCAGGACCCAGACAGCTCATTTTTTCCCCTTTAAGCTGCCCTTTCTTAACGTAATCAGAGAGATTTTTGCCTTGAGTTGTTACTGCTTATGCCACCCCTCTGCAAGAAAGGGTGCTTGTCTGTCTCTAACCAGAGCCCAGCAGAGGAAGGAACAGAGAGATCTTGCAATGTTTAGAGCAAGCTGAGCAGAAAGCAAAGCAAAGGAAACCAGCTGTAACACTCACCGGGGATTTTTTCTGAACAGTGAAATCTCCTTTGGGGGGATCATCTCCTGCAGAAATAAAAGTGAACAAAGTTTCCTTGGATTCATTTCTCTGAAAAGCGTTCATCTCCCCTCTCGCCTTGTCTCCCACCATGCTATGTGGCCGTGGTGAGTTGACTGGGAAGATTTCCAACCTCAGGCATGAAGTTTGATTCAGTTTGAGTTAACCCTAATTGAGCACATTGCTGTGCCAGGGCAGAAGGGGGAGGGAGGTGCTACCATGAAAGGCGACTGCAGAGTTCAAGACGAGCGAGGCAGCGCAGTGTGAAGCGCTCGCGGCTGGGGCTGCCAGCACTTTGTGGCACGGCCCTGCTGTTTGCTTGGCTTGGCCCCAGCTATCCTACGTGCACCAGCCCTGCACAGAGCTGAGCGCTGAACAGATGTGAGCTGAATAAAAACCCCGGGTCTCAGACACCTCTGACGCCTGCAGCTCTCGGAGCAAGGCGCACGGCACTGATGGGTTTGTTCCGCAGGGACTGCCAGCATCTCCCTGCGCTGCAAAGCCCGAGCTGTCAGCATGGAAACGCTCGCCACGCCAAGCCCTCACACATCAGGGTGGCACAGATGCCTGCACCGAGTCCAATCGTTGCTTTCCTATGAGGGCAGTGACCCAGAACACGCTCCCGCACCAAGCTCCCAGCGTGACCTTGCCTTTTCCCAGAGCACGGCTTCATCCGGAGGGCTCGGCTGGCATCCGAGCAACTGCTGTGTCCTCACCCAACATCCAAAGGGTCTCGTCTCCTCCACGCTGGGAGCCCTGGGATTCCCAGGGCAGCTACACAGAGGACGCAGCTCCCTGCGGTGCCCCTGTTGTCCCTCCTGCCCTTCCCCAAGGGAGGTAGAGAAGCTCTTTACCAGTAATCCGGCCAGTGCCAGGCACAATAAGGGAGCAAAATCCACAACCTTCCCAGTAACCACTCTTGGGGGCTGGGGCTCTGCAGGGTTCTCAGGGCAGGTTGTTTTCCCCTTTTATGCAGCTTCTTTAAAATGAAAATGTGCAAAGAAGCTTACCAAATATTTCTCACTTTTCTTAGCAAAAGTAAAGACCATGCCCAGAATGTGCAGTTGATACAAGAGACTACAAACTCAGCACTAGCTCCACTACAGAGTCACTGCTGGTGCTCAGGCACCATGGGCACCAGGTCTGCGGCTGGAATTCTATGGAAGAAGCCTTTGCTCACATCAGATTCTTGATTTGGCTTCAGCTATTGCTAACAGGACCAGGGCAACACTTGGATACGGACTTAGGATGTTGCAGAATGCCCAGAGGGTGCGGAATTGCTCTCCACATTCCCTTACGTGCTCTGGCACACGTTAAGGGGATGCCCTAATATTTTCAGCCTTTAGCAGCTATGTTTATGTCCATAGGCCCGTGTTTCATACCTGCTAAAAGATTTACTTACTGCCAGTACATAAAAAAAACATATCAGTCAGTGGGATTAGCATACTACTTATCAAATACACTGCAGAGATGTCTGGGTCATTAGCAACCAGAAGATATCCCCAGACAGAAAGGGTGAAGGGATTTAAATGGCTGGTAATAAATGGTAACTCATGGCAAACAGTGAGAATGAGTTAAGGAGAATAAATCTTACAAGCAGCTCAGACACAAATGAATTCTGAACAAGGCTTGCTAGAAAGTGATTTCTGTGGCTGGCCTGGAAGTCAGGAAGGAATTGTAGCACAAAAGAAAATAAAGAAAATAAAGGTGGCATTTCTGAAGATAACTGTAAATAAACAGATCAAGCATGGAGCAGCAGAAGCTGAAAAGCTAAGGGAAAAAATGAATTACTTCTAGCAGCTGACACAAAAAGCAAAGAGAAAAGGTGCTAGAAATACTGTCAACAGTGGAGAAAAATAAAGGAAAATGAAAGTCTTATTTGAACTAGAAAAACGAGCAAACAAAAGCTCATTCAGGGAGGTCAGAAAAGTTGCGTCATTTTTGTCTCAGTGGTCACAAAAAGGCATAATTGCAACAAAATACTTAACATCAGTAACATGAACTGCTAGGAATATGGGTGAGAACAAGACAAAAAACCCCCTAAAGAATATTCAGATACCTCAAAAGTGTTCAAATCATTAAGGTCTGATGAAGTTCACCTTCAAGCAGTGTCAGTAATTATTGAACCACTATCCTTGTGAAAGACAGATGCAGGATAAGCATCGCTGCTGTCTTTAAAAGGCAGTCTAGGACAACCCAGGGAATGCTAAACCCCTCAGCCCAGTTTCTGTAGCTGGAAAAATACTTG
>JAUBOD010001105.1:1622443-1632615 GCA_032353885.1 Nothura maculosa
ATCACCTCCCTCGACCTGCTGGCAACATCCTCCTGATGCAGCCAGGATCCCATTGGCCTTCTTGGCCACGAGGGCACACTGGTGACTCATGGTTAACTTGGTGTCCACCAGGACTCCCAGATCCCTCTCTGTGGAGCTGCTCTCCAGCAGGTCAGCCCCTAATCTGTCCTGGTGCCTGGAGTTATTCCTCCCCAGGTGCGGGACCCTACACTTGTCCTTATTGAACCTCATGAGATTCCTCTGTGCCCAACTCCAGCCTGTCCAGGTCCCTCTGGATGGCAGTGCAGCCCTCTGGAGTGTTGACCACTCCACCCAACTTGGTGTCATCTACAAACTTGCTCAGAGTGCCCTCTGTGCCCTCCTCCAGGTCATTGATGAATTCATGGCTCTTTTGCACCACAGACAGTCGGCTTGCTGGTATAAAGCATTCAGCTCTGCATATGGAAGGTGTCTCTACAGGGAGCTGCCCACTCCCCTCTAAGCAGAGAGGGCCCTTCCAGCAGGCAGGGTCTAACAAGGGAGATTTGCACCCAACACTTCGGGCAGCCCCTGAGCAAGAAAGCTGGGAAAATCCTGGCTCTTCTCCAAATACAACCAGCCAGAGGGTGAAGATCATCACTAGGAATACACTAATTATCAGGAGATTTACCTTTCAAGACAAATCAGAGCCCTTAATCATCACTCCAAGCACACACAACCCAACTCACCTCTGAGCAGCCCTGTAGGAAGCTGAACCAGGCACCCTGAGGACCAGCCACACTGCAAATTGCCATCCAGCTCCCTTTTCCCCATGGATTCCTGCATGCCTGCGGGAATAAGGGACAGACACACTTAACCTCCATGGAACTAGACAGTAAAACTGTGATCTTTCTGATGTGGATGAGTCACTTCCAATTGGACTATTAAGTTATTACATTGTATTATTACATTAACGTCATTGCCATTTTCAGGAGAAGATAAACCTAATTTTAATCTGCTCTTAATTGAAAGCTTATCAAGAGACTGGCTCCATTTCTACACAGCGAGACATCTTTTTTTGCTTCTCTTTCCCTTCCCCCTCTCCATACGCTGCTCTCTTAACACTGATGAAAAGAAACATCTCTATTCATTAGAGAAAAAGCAGCTTGGAGTCGATCGGGGCCGTTAACCTACAGCCTGGACTGTTATCGCAGATCAGACCTTTCCTAACAACAAAAACCTGTTGGGGGCTTCGGGCTGGTGCCTGTTGCAGCGGTTTTGTTAGCTGTTCATTTTCACGTTGGGATACTTGACAGTTTCCATTAGAGCAAGTGAGAATATTAAAGATATTTGAGTAGCGCTAGGAGAAAGTTCAGTATATAATGCAAGGGAGACTGTGCAGATTTTAATTACAGATTCCCCCAAAAATCCATAGAAACTCTGATTAAACTCCTAATTACTTTTAAAGAAGTGAATAAGCAGTCAATAAGATGAACAGCAGTCTCTCTCCCTCTCCTCCTCCTTGGGAGCACACTCCACACCAACAGTGCAGTGCAGATCTGTTATCGCAAACAAGTTAACAGGAGACTGGGGGGGCAACATTTCTCTAAAAGTTCCTTCAAATGTAGAAGTTCCTTTTTGCCACATCCTCAGTGCCAAAGCCAGCCTTGTCATCAGTCAGGTCATGGTAACTTATAGAGCAAAGGACACCTTGGGGCGCGTTGCTTCCAGCCATGACTTTGTTCTGCAGGATTATGTTGGTCTTTGGAGCGGAGCTTGGGCCTCTCTGGCCCAGGCAGCACTGGCCTCCCTGCAGGCTCTGCTGGGGGAGGCCTGGAGCCTGCCCTCCTGCAGCACAGAGAGGTGCTCTTCCTCTGTGGGACGCTTTTATTGGATTGGGAGAAACTTCTCCATCCCAGCGCTGTGGGCCATGTTTCAAGCCCTAGATTCAACCTGTAATGCAGCTGCACGTGATTGCAACCCGACAAGCCAAAAGGGTTTCCTAGGGGAGCATAGTGGCCTCCTCAGGACTTCTGCTCAAATGTGCCAGGACTGCAAAGAAATTTCCCTCCTCCTAGGTGAGCTGAGGCTGCAAGGAGCCCCAGCCCACGCTCCCCATGAGCATCGGCCCTGCTCTCTCCCACAGCAGGGACTTGCTGGCCAGCAGCTCTTACTTTGCTGTCTCCAGTGCCCGTATCTTCAATCCTGCAAATAGCTTTTGTTCCCCCATCCCAGGAGAGCAAGGAGGAGTGTTTCTAGGGGTCAGCTGTGCCTATGTGCAGTGGATCTTATTCTCCACCTGCAAAAATCACCATGCTCTGCTTCTCTCCTGGCTTTTTTACATTTTCCCTGCAGAGAAGTCTCACAGCTGCCAAATCCTTGGGCTGTGACACAGCCAGTGAATTGCTAGTCAAAGCCTAGGGCTGGGAAGCAGCTGGGCTGGCTGCTTGGGCACAGTAAGCACCCGTCTGCGCCGTCCCTACCCGCAGTGAAAGGCAGTTTCTATTCTGTGATGAGAACTTGCCCTGCTACAGCCAATCTGGGACCTATAACCTTCCCAGAAACTTGCTCAGTTCTCTTTCAGAAACCCTTCAAATTAGTCCCCAGACTCCGAAGGACCTGAACCAGAGGATGCAGATGACCTCCAGGAAAACTGGCAGCCCCTTGGGGCTAAAGCTATAAAGTATGAATATTTGAAGCCAGCAGAAGGGCTGCAGAGGTGTTTTATGGTGAAAAAAAAGGGACAATTCTGCATTAGAAAGGGAAGGAGAGGATTTTGAGGTTCACTGGATAGGGGCAGATTGATTCCTTGGTCCTGAGTCAAGGGGATAGAAGGAAAGATAAAGAATTTTGGAGAGAGGGGGGGAAAGGAGTTTGCTTTGCAACCAAAGCTGGGCAATAAGGCATATGTAGCTTCCAGTGACTGTGTGAATTTGCAGTATAATAAAGATATATATGGCCATTTGGAACAAGCTATTTCTAACATAAAATGACTCTGTATATTGATTGCCCGAGGAATTTGTACAGAACCTTATTTCCAGACATATAACTGAGCATATTATTTACTCACCATAAAAGCTGGATAAATGGCCAGACTCCAGGAGAGCGCGAGGCAGCAGTAGTTGTTCACTCGCAGGATGAATGGAAGGAAGTTTGAGCATGATGGGGAAGGTCAGGATGCTGGGGCTTGTCCCATCAAGCCGGCAGCTGCAGCAAGTCAATGTGAAGGTACAAATCAGGTAGATCTGCTCGCTCCTCATAAAACAGTCCTATCCATGGTGCCACTCCAAGGTCCAATACACAGGGATTTTCATTGAGAAATGGTGAGAATAAGGCTGAGTAGATGGATCTGAAGCAGAGGGTTCCTAGAGGGCAGCACCTGGGCGATGGCTTGTGGCCTCAAGCCATGGGGACCCCATCAGACTATGGTGAGGGAGCGGATGGAGTGGGAGCTCAGCCCCTGCCTTGCCTTCCATGAGCCTAAAGCCTGCCTGGCCAGGGCAAGTCTTTGGGGTACTGAGAGCTACTGGCACATATCTGGTTGGAGGAAAGTGTCTGAATGGCACCCTAGGGAGTTTGGAGAGACGACACTTCCAGAATCCCCTTCCTCCTTCCAGAGAGACCCCCAGGCATTCCAGTCTGTGAAGGGAAAGGACTTTGCAGGCTTCCTAATCCCACAAGAAAACCATAAGCTTCAAAGTATTTACAAGGGAATGTGATGGACACCCTACCTGGGAAATTCCTTCCAAACAAGACCTGAAGGGAGAGTCGGAAAATGAGGGGATTCAGAAAGAAGAATCTCACTTTCCCAGAATATAAGCAAGCGTCAGCACCATCCCACACATGGGAAGTTTTGCAAAGTGCGACAGCACTAGGACTCATACTAGTTTTACCTTGACTTGTAAAACAGGTAGCAAGCAACAACTGTGGTCTTCACTAGTCTCCTCTCCCAACTCCTGGCCTTTCCCTCTCCATTGCAGTGTTACATGACAGCGATGTTGGGTCTGCTTGGAAATCATCTGAGTAGGGACTGCTTCATTCCCACATTCAGTTACTATCCAGACTATCCCTACACAAGGGTTATGTACAGAAAGGGCCAGACAGACAGGTCCTGGCTCAGGACTTCTGGTAACGTGCTCTAAAAATGCAAATAAAAACAAATGTGTGTTAGGCTGCGAAAGGATTGTAATATTGACTTTACATTTGCTCACAGACACTCCAATACAGCAGCCAGCATAGTTAAGAGGCTGAAAATTCTTGTACTCTTGCTGCCACCTAAAGGCCATTTCTCAAAAATGTTGTGAAATATCTTGCAATAAACGTCATGTTTCCAGTCCAGGGTGGTCTTTTAGCTAAGGAAGATTCATTGAGAACAAGGAATATTAGAATAGGAATTCTTCTGTCTGCAGGAATTTGCTCCAGTGTTCTGGTGGATTTTTAGCATGACCACGACTGCAAAAAGACAGAAACAGGGGACTTGCAGCCAGCACCACAAGGGGCCCACACTGATGGTCCTAACAGCCATGGTCTAAAGATACAGGTGAGGGGAGGTGTGCAGAGAATGGCAGTATTTTTTCATTCCAAGATTCATCATAAATGGAAAAACAAAATAGCTTTAGGGTCATAAGTATCCTCTTCAAACCATTCCAAGTTAAATGGTGAGATAGCAGCAATTCTTGTTCAGTGGCTGCCGCTGAGGTGTTTTCTTCCAGGCACCCAGTTCCTGTGTTTAAGTTCTCTTGGTTATTCAAGAGAAGCACTGAGTCTTTTGGTGTGTTTGAGGAGATGGTGACCAGTTCAGAACAAATTCAGAAATTCAAGCTTGTGGCCCATTTAGGCCAGGGAGTCCTGATGTTGGCATCCTATAATATGTTTCACTTAGAATAATCCATTCTTTTGACATTTGTTTGAGAGAATTAGACATAGTTCAATGGTGTTGGTTGTGGCTGGACAAAGGGGAGATTTCTGTAAGGAAATGCTGTTCCCATACTGCATAAAAAAGCAAACACTTTGTTCAAGCTTCTATGCTGAAAAAAATGCCCAGCACCAGAAGTTCTGTACAGTCAGCACTAGTGAGCCCAGGGAAATCTTAAATTGACTCATAAACTGGAAACCAAGTGGAAGTATTACTTAAATGATCAAAAAAGTATAATTTGCTGCTACAGATCAACAAATTGCCCTATTAAATAGCGGGAATATTACTACCTGAGTTATGAAACGGGCTTTATCTCTTTGAGCTCGTATTTTAATAATCTTATGCTTAAGGAATAGCCCATTTAGTCTTCTACCATGTACGCGCAGGCACAGAAAAACTGCACGTGTGACATTAGGAGTCACACGGTAGAGTACAGACATTTCATTGCATATCATAGGGAGCAGAAACATCTCTCACAAACGGGATGGTCTCATTCAGAAAACTGAAAAAGCCTCTTCATTCCAGAATGCTTATGTAGATGCTACCAGAAACAGCCATGAGAAATGGCATGTTCAGAGGGAATAGGTAGCAGCCCATGAGCTTCAGTGCACAGTATGTCCTGATCTAATGTGCCATGACACAGATATCTCAAGAACTTATTATTCTTCCCATATATTCCCTTCTGGGATGAGTGAACCCTGTGTTGTCCTTGTTCTGCAGAGAATTAAGCTGAAATGCAGAGGTATCAAGCAATTTGCAAGCAAAGATGCCATACTGAGATGTATCATTTGATGAGAGCTGCTCCCTCCTGGTGTAATTCAGGAAGCCATATGATTCCTAGGCTGTGATGAAAGTCTGGCCTAAGGAGCCTTGTCAGGGGATGTGATTTCTACATAAGCTTTCCACATCCCTCCATTCCAGAGGATCTGTATTTGCCCAGTTTGCTCTAATACTTTCCCCATTGAGCCTCACTTGGGAATTTTAGCATCTGTGGAAAGTGGAAGCAGAAACTATCTAGGGCACCAGGCATAAATGAATATGAACTTTTAATTACCTGTTCCGAAACTGCTGAGGAGTTGAGAATGGAAGACAATAAGGAGGATTTTGAAAAGAAAATGAAATAAAGAAAATAATCCTTTCAAAAAGGATCATCTCCCCGTGACGCTCGTCTTGTTTTCCCTCCCAACTTACCCATTGGGTCTAGCCAGTATTGCCTAAAAATACTCAAAAGAGAAGCTATTTCTGTATAGCAGAGGAAAAGTGGTGCACGGTGTTCCAAGGCACTTTCAGAATTAACTCCAAAGCCAACAGTTCTCATGACTGATGTTAGAATATATTTGATATCAGAAAATGTAAAGCAAGGCGGCAATCAGAATGATGGGATTCCATTTTACCATTTTATTTTCTAAATGTCCACATGTGAAGATATTTTTTCTCCAGCACGTAGGAGCAGACATTCCCAGCTACTTGCTTTAAGTAGCATTCATGTCTTATTCCCAGTCACCCTCAAGGTGGAGTCTACAGAGCCCAAGAGTTACCAGAGCACCTAAATATAGAGGTAGCTAGATAATTCCTACTAAATATATTTGCATTTATGGCAAAAGGTGTGGAATATCCCCCACATCTGTCCAAAAGTTAAGATGCAGTCTAAACTACCCATTGAGATGGTCTCTGTAGACACTGGAAAGACTGGCTCTTCCAGTAGGCAATTCACCTGCTCATCCTGAACCTCTGCATTAGCAGAACTACCTTAGGAGAATTGCTCCTGTACATACAACCTGTATGCAGGGCAGAAGATCCCCATCCCAGCAGATTCAGGATTTGAGTGCGAAGGTCCTGCTGAAACACAGCTCTGGAACAGTTAAGATCACTCCCCACCTCCGTTTTTGTCTCTTCCTGTAAAGCAAAATAAACACACACATAAATAATTAAACACAGCAAGTCATACACGCACACCCCTCCACGATGGCAGGATGCATTTCATATTCTAAGCAACCAAAATGGGTCCCTGAGGCCGTGTGGCAGCATTTATTTGCAAGCCAACTGAAATTAATTTTGCTTGTAAAAAATCACGAAACACTGTCCTTAATACTTTACTCTTTTCCACGCACTGTGTTGTTCCCTGCATCTTTTAATTTTAGTAATGGCATGCAAGACAAAAGGCAATCAGGTTTGCTTGCACGTTTTGGCTCTGAATACAAAAGGACCTGGGAGTTCTCAGCATCGTTTTCCTCTTCAGTGCAAAAGCCTTCACTGCTTCTCTCTTAATGCCAAAATCACAACTACTTCAGTATGATGCCCTTATGTCTTACTTGGTCTTTCTCCCTTTTACTTCAATATTTTCACTTTTTTGGTTTCAAAATGCAAGCAATAAAGCACAGCCATACCTGGCACAGGATGCACTATGCACACAACAGTGCCTGTAAGATCCTAAAAGCATATCTAAACCCTGAGCACCAAGAAAATGGAAGCCTACTGGTGCACCTTTTCTGCCATTAAAAAAGAAAAAGCCGTAATTGTTCCTCAAGCGTTTTGCTTTACTGAATAACCTCATAATATTTCAGCTATCTGGCCTCTCTTGGGTCTTCACTAGAAAATCATCCTGCAGGATCACGTAGCATTATTAGTGTCACAGACTAAAAGGCAAGGCAAGAATTCAGGTGAGGGTTAGAGAAAGGAAGAACACTTTGTTTTACCACCTCAGTGTGAACAAGAAAGGCCCTGGATTTTCATTTTCACTCTATTAACAGATTGTCCATGGAGATGCTCCCCTCCTGCTAGCAGTCTTGTGTTCCCCCGAAGAACATAATTGCATCCAGAAATATCTATGTGGAGACAAGCAAATGTATTGATCAGGGGAACAGTTCTTCATCTGGGAGCAGAATTCAGTTCTCTTTTTTGGCACAGATTGTAGTGAAGAGCCTGTGGCCAGCACTGGGAACGATACTGGGGCAGACTGGGGACATTCTGCCCCCATCCTCTGCTGATGGCCCCAGGGCACATCCCACAGAGCAGGTGTCCCAGGGTCCCAGTGAGAGAGGCCTGAGGCCAGTGAGCAGTGACTGGGACAGGTATGTGCCACCAGACTGTGACTGGGGATGAAACCTACCGTGAATTTGTTCCTGATACCGGGGCAAAAGAAATCACACACCTCATCACCCTTCACACGCTTACCCAGCCAGGGACGACTTTCAGCCACCTAAAGCCGATCTTGCACATATAACTGATGACAAGAGAGATAAAAGCGGTCTGTGGAGGAGAACAAGGATTCGGGCTTGTCTTTGACAGAGTCTAATCTGCAGAACACCCTAGTATTTTCCACTGTTCATTCCAATCAGTATTAAAATTCCTGATTTCTTCCCGGCTTTAGTGCAATAGTACTGAAATGACGGCAGGCCACAGAAAAGGAAGGTAGGGCCTCTGCAAGCAGGGCCTGTTGAGCATCAGTGCGAGTTATTTTGGGGGCAGAGAAGCCAGGATGACTCCAGAAAATTACTGATTCTCCTGCTACCAGCCCACTGTTAATTACACAAGTCTAGACCAGGGGCATTAGAGGCCATGCATTTAAGCAAGAAGGTAGAGGAGTACAAGCAATAAGCAGAATGGTATTAAAGATATGAACTACCTAGCAAGGGGACTGGAAGGACCTATAAAAACAAGGAAAAGTGAGTTGGGCGGATTATTAAGCAAGCAGAAAGAGATATTGAGGATCAGAGCCACAGAGAGGTTCCCAAAAAGCACCGTGCGTCACAGATATATCTGCACCTGACAGAAAGCAAACAAGACAATTACTCCACTAAAAATGATATGGGTGAACTGGAGATAGCAGGGGATGAAATGGGAGAATTTATGAAGCCTTTTTTTTTTCCTCTTGTCTCTTCACCGGGAAGGGAGAAGCTCAGTGCTGTGACAGGGACCGTACCCCTCAAGGGAAGAGAGCTACATGATGTGCAGACAGCAACAGAAGTGGCTCTGCAATATGCAGCAGTCACCGCCTTCCAGATACATGAAACATCTGATTGAAGGAGCAAACACACCTAGCAGCTGCACAGGAAACGGAGATAACAAACCAAAGAGCACAGCATCTGGGGAAGTTGTTTTAAAATATGCAGCAGGACTAGCTAAGGAACCCCATGAAAGAGCTATTTGGTACAGTATCAGAAATCATTACTAGCTTTTAGCATAGTCCTGAGATACTCAACAAGTGCTGAGGAGGCAGGCAGGGGAGCAGATGCCCTGCCAGGCACTGGACTATGAGACGGGGGTAGTTTTGCCACGAAGCTCCGTTCACATCCAAGCTCAGAGAATGGCAGACCCTGGCACATGCATGAAGAAAGGCAGGCTCGGGGCGTGCAGGTAGCTCGGTACAAACAGGTGACGTTTTCTCCCTCTACTTCTTTAAAGCTTCAGAAAGAAATGAAGTATTCAAGGCCGCTTGAGTGTGTGGCGCTTGTGTAGCAGGAAAGTGAAGGGAGGGATTTGTGCCTTAATCCCTGATCAGGACTCCCATGAATCTGTCACTACTTCTGCTCATGCCATGGCAGACAACGGAGATTCATAGTACTTGCTGCTTCTCATTTATCCTGAGAAACACTCATGATTTTGCAGGGTCAGTAGACGCTATCAGGAAGGTAGGAAAGGAGCAACTGAGGCAGGGCCTCACACAGGAAGACCACGGCACAACTGGCGATCCCTCCTTGTCAATCAGTTCCAAATCCATTCAAGCCAAAAGAGAATCCAATCCATTTAATTAAATCTGTTGTTTTCCTCATTAGCCTGTAAAATCCATTTTCCACACTGAAAGGGGATTTGCAGGGAAATCAGGCAGAGAACATAGCTGTATTTTACCTCTTCCTTTAGCTCAGGTGTCTGCATGGTAAGTCACAGACACTGTGGAATGATGTTGATATATCATATTTTGGGCTATTTGCAAAGGAAAAGCACCGTCCTGCACTAACTTGTGCTCTTACAAACCCTTCTGCGTGGAGGTGAATCCTACCAAACACAACTTCCCTCATAAAAATGTCCAGCAAGGAAGAAGTGCAAATAGTCTAAGACCTGATCTCCCCTTACAGGAGCTTTACTCACACTATGTATTCCCACATATATGTGCACAAGTTTGTGTCTGTTTGTTTTTTTCCCTAAGAAACAAGTCAGAACTACATTTCAGACCAATTCCAAAATGTTACTAAAAGCTGGGGCTGCCCTTTCAGGCCTATGTCATCCCTTAGGGCATAAGTGCCCCATGCTGTCCTGCCCATTTAGTAGTTATTTCACTGCTTGTGACCCACAGTTAATC
>JAUBOD010001105.1:1673589-1683957 GCA_032353885.1 Nothura maculosa
ATGCAGAGCTGTCCTGTGGTCATGGCAGAGTGCTAAAGAAAGTACTGAAGTACTGGAGTCCATCAGGCCAGTGCTGCATTGATGCTTGAAATCCTGAGTAAGTCTCAGTCACTTTGGTGAGAAATAATATTGTCTGCTCACAGCACTACGGAAGGACAAAGCTGCATGAAAATGCTCGTCTTGCCGAATCTTGTAAGATTTTGGCACAAATGGTAGCACACGTCTCTTTCCTAAGTCTTTTGAGACAGTGTACTCTTTTGAGACATTTAGTGTGCTCTCTTCATATATATAAAAGAATTTAAGTAAAGCTCAGACTCAGCAATAAGTTTTTATTCCAACCTTTTTGCACATAGTGTCCTGTCTAAACTAAATCTTACAAATCTTTTAACCAAATCACGTTGTATGCTGATCAAACCATTAGAGAGCAGACAGTTTGATTTGTTGTCTAGACTGGCACTAAAAGGTTATTTGACTATGTAGGAGTAATCTTTATGTTCTGGAAGACTTGCAGGAGGAAGCAGTAGGACACGTCACTTAGGTTTCTGTGCTGCCTTGATCATCAATATCCTTATGACTCCTTCCTATTCCACCCTGTTCTTTCTCTGGGTTAATATTTCTGCCCTATCAGGCATCTTGTGAGTCTGCAAGCCAGAATTACAGCCCAGAAAACTTGCAGTATGGGTTGGATATAATGTCTTAAAGTGGAAAGGAAAGGGGGTGAGGTTGTCAGCAGGGAAGTAGCTGCTTAAACTTCTTGTGTCTCCTTTTCAGTTCTGCAGACTTCGGTGCTTGTCTGTTAAGTAGTTCTTGAATCATTAAATAGGCTTGGTGTGTGTGATGACTTAAAAATTGAAAGGAATGGACATATATTAACATTTTTAAAGCTGTGTGTTCATGGCTCAGTCAGCCTTAATGTACAGAGTACCATTTAACAACTGTAAAATGCCAAGGGTTTTGTCCTGCCCAATTCATGCCTACAGTTAGACCATTATGCTGAAAAATAAACCCAGTGTTTGGATCGAGGTAAGCACAGCTTCAGAGGAGTTTTTCAGAGAACCTTTGAATTCTTAGCAGTCAGAACTAGGTTATAGTTACGGAGCTCTGTGGTGGGGACCTGTTTTAGAGCAAGTGTGGTTAAATGCTGCTGAGCATGAAACACAGAACCTGGCTCACCTGCAGCTGCCATAGAGGTTCTTAAGCTACAAGATAAACACTTCTGAAACCCTGTGGTTTTAGAAATCTCCACTCCGTGAATATTAGCTTGTTCTCTCTCCCTAAAATTCATTCAAGGACTTGAAGTAATTACAGAACTGTTAAAATGTCAATAGGTCGAATTAGCCATGTGTACCTCAAAAGCTAAACTGTTTTACATATGTAAATAGATAATCAGAGGAAAGTTCATCTGTGCTATGAACTGCCGAAGGAAGCTTGAATCCCATCTTAGTGTGTTTTATTTCTGGTCAGAGGCATTTCCCTGCCACAGTGGAGGAATGAGGAGGAATGGAGAATGGAAAGTGTTTGTGTTTTATGGACTGCACAGGAGATAATTGGTATCCAAGAAACTTTTAAATACCAACAGATGTTTTTGGTAGCTTAACAGATGCACATTGGAAAAGTCCACCAAATAGTGCTTTCCACCTAAGGGAGCTTCTAAAGACTTCTGAGGAAAAGTATTAAGAGTTTTATCAAGAAAAAGTCATTTTAAGTCCTGTTTGATCCTGTGACGTTGTTCTGCTTGAAGTATAATAGGTATCTGCTTGGATTAAAAATTCAAAGATTTATAGCTATGATTTGCTCAGTTGTGTGGGCTGAAAAGCTCTAGTTTCCTTAGGACCATTCAAAGGTAATCACCTCTATCATGATCTATGTCTGTAGGTCGATGTGTGGGCAGGCTTCAAGTCTGTATTACTGTCATAAAAGGATTAGGGTCTATTAAACTGTGGTGAAGGCTGTTAACTACTTAAGGCCACATCTTCACATCCTGAGCATCTCATTTACAAAACTGCTTCCGTTCCCTCTTCCCCACTGAGTTGCAAAGACTGAGGGAAAACTGTTGATGGGAAAGTTTCCTTACAGTGATGGAAAATACACAGATAACTTGGATAATTGTGAGCCCAGAGGTAAAGGGCATGTAATATTATCAAAATTACTGGACATGATTACTAGCTTAATGCATTTTTTTCTTTTTTTCTCCCTGCCACCCCTTAGAGCTGTGCTGTGTCCGTTTATTCCCCTTTGTTAATACTTAGGAAGCTCCTTTTATTGTCCATAGAAAACTCCCGAGAGAGCAAATCAGTCTCTTCTAATAGAGAGAAGCTGTCGAAGCATTTGGATGTAGTTCTGTGGTCTTACCAAAAGTATTAGTATGTACTGGGGAAGGCAGGTGAAATCCAGGCTGATGCAGCTCATGCTGGCTGAGAATGCCCCATCCTTACAACTTTATCCTAATTAAAAAGGTATCTTTTTCTTTGATGCCAAATTGAGCAGCTAGTTCAGAATTTCACATGTTTATAAACGGTGTGGATAGTGTTCTAGCTTGCTTGATCTTTGCTTGCTTGGAGAGATCCTGCAGGAACTTCGTGGTAATTGTACTGCTGGTCCATTCGATGTAAAGTGAGATACTTTTAAAAAGGAGTAAAATCAGCTAAATTCTTAATTTGTTTGTGTATTGCAGAGCTAAACGAAAACAGGAGCTGCAGCATTTAAAAAAGCAGAAAGAAGATGAGGCTCTAAAACAGGAAATGCAACTGCAGAGACAGAGGGCCATGAGACACTTCCATGAACGACAGCTGGCCTTGCTGGAGATAGTCCATGCCAGTATGATTTATGTTAAATTATATCAGAAGATTAAATTGCCTGTGTCTCCTTATGGACATTTCCCCAAATACATTTCCTAATCTTACATGTTTGTGTGCTCTGTAGTCTTCCTGTATCTTCTGCTCCAGTTATCTGATGGAGAACATGCTAATTCTTCAAGGGAGCAGTAACTCCAAGTGCCAAGGACATGGCATGAGATTTGCTGCCTTCAAAAACAGCACAGAGGAAAGGGATACCCAGTTTTCTGTGCTTGTAGTGCTCCAGTGTGGCTCCAGTTCCTCTGCAGAAATGGCCCATGACCAGTTCTTTGCCTTTGATTTAGGGATTCTTAGCTGATAGCAGCCAACCTTTCTGGTAGGGGCTAGAAGAGGGAGTCAAGATATAAATTGTTAAGAGATCACAGTTCACTCTGTGGATTTTTGTCATGTTTTTAGGTCAGATGGATAAGCACATCCAGGAAATGGAGGGAAAATCAGCAATAACTATCCAGAGATTCTGGCGAGGGTACAGAGCAAGAAGATATTTTCATCAACAGAAGCAATCTCTTAAGGAATATAAAGCAGCTGTCACCATTCAGAGAGCAGTAAGTATATAAATTTTGTTCTGGCAATAGATTGGACTGGGTGAATTATTACAGTTTTTCCAAAAAGCACCGATTGCTTACTTTGATTAATGGCAATTTGGGAATAACTTATGCAAAAGTTCAGAGGATAGACCAAGAGCCCCAAGTTTCTTACATTAGTTGCAAAGTATCATAAAATCTTGTAACTAAAATATAGAAGCTGCCAGTATGAAACCAAAGGCTGGATTTTTTACACATCTCAGGTAAACAAGTACTTTATTACTATGAGGCACATTGAGCACTAGAACATGTTGCTCAGAGAGGGTGTGAAGGCTCCTCTATCGTTCCAGATATTTAAAAAAAAAAAAAAAAAAAGATGGGAGAGACATGGCCCAGCAGATCCTGCAGGAGTAGGGGCGTTGAACTGACATTTCCAGAGGTCTCTTTCACCCTCAGCTCCTCTGTAGTTCTGTGATTATTAGTATTCGAGCTCATTATTTAGTATTCTTGCAGGCTATCATGTCTTGCCTCTTCCATATTATAGATAAAGCTCTGCTTTAGCAGGTGCAGTGCTAGGATTTTTTTTCTTTAACTGCCTGATTACGAACAAAATGAGGAAACAGAATTTCTTATGGGTGATTATCATATTCTCGTTTGTTCTTTTTAAAGGCTTGTAAATTCATAGAAAAACGAAGGAAAAAAAGAGCGCTCTCTCCTTGGAAAGACACCAAAGGCCTGGCTGATGAGCAGAGACTAGCTTTAAAGCAGAAGGTGGATGACTACATCAAATTGCATCCGGTCTGTTTCTTAGTCGTTTCATTATTCCTATTATTCATGCAACATAACACACTGTAGAGATGAAATATATTCAGCTTCATAAATTCTGATCAAGATAATCTATGTGAGGTCTGCATATATTAATCTTGCTTGTTTCAGAGCAAGGCACTAGGATACTGGGGGATTTAACCATTAATCTAATAAAACTGGTGAAAACAAACTGTAATTGGAAAATTATATATACTTGATAATGGATAGCTTTGGAAGGAGCTCCACGGGGAACAAATGATTAAGTTAACAATTAAGAACAGCATTTGCATTTTTTGTTCAGATATTTACCCACAAAAGCTTTAAAGTAACTACTTCTTAATGGTGAAGAACTGTTGCTTTCCTCCAGGCTTCTCAAATGTCAGAAGAAATGAGTAAAGAATTACATGTGCAGGCTCAGGAAAAGCTGGCACAGTTCCTGCTGCGGAGCAGTCTGGACCGGAGAGCAGCGCAGCGGAGAGAGACGTTACTGGCTCAGGTCAACACTGATGTGGAGCTGCTGATGAGTACGTGATTACTCTAGAGCCGTAGTCTTGCTTACACTTACCATTCGGATTAAACTGTTTAGTGGGAAAATTACAGGATCATACTGTGAACAGTGTAAAATTTTATTTCAAAACGGCGAGGTTTTTCTTCCTTTGCCATATGCCATTTCTTGAGATACAAATCTCTTTATTAGAGATTACTCATTTATTACTATAGGTCATGTGTATATATGCTTGCTTCTCAAGTTATATTTTGTTGTTCTGTTGGAAACATCTTTGATATGTTTGCAACAAAAGCAACGATCCTGTAAAAGGAATTAAAGTCCCCAAGAAGATGATCTTACACAACCCCTTATGCTATATTTATTTTGTCATTTTCTTTCTTTCTTGTTTTGTAAGTAAATAGCTGGCTGATATATTTTCACCTTCTCTGGTTGAAGAGGAAAATCCGGGCTACGCAATCTGAGTCAGATCTTCATTTTCACTGATCTGGCTGATCAAATTCACTACTGAATTTGTAGTGAAATTCACTCCTGTGCCACCTTAATTACAGACAAAAGTAGCCTGCAGTGAAAGAGCAGAATAGCAAACTGCAGCCACCAGAGAGCACCCAAGCAGGAGAAAATTCACCCAGTCACTGCATTCTGTTGCTGGGCTCTGTCGTGCGCTGCAGCCCGTCGCTCCCTGGGCAGACCCAGCAGCAAGGCGGCCTCCCGAGGCCAGGAGCCCCACGCAGGGCTGCCGCAGGGACACTGCACCAGGAAACACTCCAGTGATGTCACCCTGCACCAGGAGTGACTAACGGCAGCGCCTCTGCCTCCTGGATCACCCTCTATGTTGGTGATTGCAAGTGCTGGCTGCAAGCGAGGCAGTCCTGCTTTCCTCCTCCTCTTGCCTTTCTGCTTTTTTATTTTTCTTAGTCTTAATTTGGATGGCTACTCCTACCTGTGTTAGCACATATCCATAAAATACTAATGCCAGCACAGAGAAAGGAGGGACCCAGGACAGTGGGGGCAAGTAGGGCTGCTGGTTTTTTGATTTAAAACATTTATAAACTTCAGCATAAGAAACAAAATATTCAAAACTTTTCTCTTTGTGGTTACAGATGCTCCAAGGCTGGCAGAGAGCACAGAAAAAGATCTCAGCATCTTCATGAGCCGGTCTGGCCCTGTAGCTGCCAAGGCCAAACAGTCCCACCTCGCTATGCTGAAATACACCCGGTGGCCGTGGTGGAAGAAGCTTGGAGATGAATTTGTGGAGGGTGATGTCATTCCTGATGAAGCCCTGACTGCAGAACTGGGAACTCTGTTTATTGGTGGAAGGAAATCCTTTTCATAAACAAGCAGGAGAACCTGTTCCATACTCATCCAGACTCACTCCTGACATTGTGCGTTGAGTTGCACATGTTTTTAAGGAAGGAAAGCACTTGAATGCTAAGACAAAGCACTGAAGAAGACCAAAGGTTTATTTCTGTGTTTTATTGAGCTTACTAAGAATCTCTTCTGTAACCTGCTACCTGCCTTCCTGTACATCTACAGTAAATCCTTATCCACTTTGCAGTAGATTGAAGTATTGTAGTTGTAAGTGAAGGTATTTCAGAAATTGTATCATTTTAAGTGTATAATCTTTGACTTTGCATTCACAGAACAAACCAAGATATAAAAAGGAACAAAGCAATTCTGGGCTAGGCTGGATGCTCACAGAGCCCTGCACTGCAGCTAACTGCATTCAGGCATTGGCACAGCTTGGCCTTCGGAATCTCTACCAGCCTCTTGATTAAAAACAAATGAAAACTATTTTAAATTACTACTAGAAGAAGGCAGAACGCACGTGTGATCTCTTTGAGCTATGCAGCAATGAGAAGGAAGCAGGCACTGCAGAACAGAGCTGCTGGAAGCCCATGCAGGTGCTTAGAGAGCAATTTGGCTTTTGATCAGGGCCCTTCATGCTGTTAAAGAGCACTTAAATTTTTGAAAAGGGAAAAAAAATACTGTTTTTAAAGAAAAGAAAATCACAGTCCTGCTTTTCAGTGGACAAAAGTCCTGTTCAGTTTAAGGAAGCTGAATCACATAATTCTCACAAGCCAGAGGAAGAAGGAGGTATTCTTGGATTTGTATGTTTCTTTTAATAGAATGCACTTTAAACAGCTAGTACATGGCCTTGTAATACAGAAACAAATCTTACATGGGACCCCCTGGATCATCCGCTCAGCCTTCCTGACCCATGCAGGCACTGTCAGTGGCAGGAGTCCAGTAAATCCTTCAGCACGAGGCCTCCACAGTTACTGTGGCCCAAGAGAAAGGCCAAAGGCTGCTGCTTATAGAGCTGCACAGGCCATAGCTAGTGGTGGAGGTGCCTGCACTACTAATAAATGTATTTATTAGGGGAAAGGCTCTGGGAATCTTGGATGTTGGATCTTGCCTCACTGCAGAGGAAATAAAAACCGCAGTGATTCCTGCCAATTGTACGTGGGCAGCAGTGCTAGCTCAGTGTTTGTTTTTCATCCTCTTTTGAAGGCTCTGAGATTTAATTTTAGCAGAGATGAATGGAAAACAAATAAATAGAAATAGTGGGCAGCAGCCCAAGGCCATTCAGATGCAGCCAATACATTAAAGTTAATAACTGGACAGTTGCCAAGAGGAGCAGCCATGCTCTGGGGTTAAATTTTGTAATGGGAGCTGGGATTTGGAAGGCACTGACCTGGCTCTGGGTCCCATTCTTGGGACAGCTAAATGGTAGAACAATCCATTAGGCATTTGCCAGTGTGTTTGCACATTTGTTGAATTATATGTTGCTCAGCATAGAGCTGCTATTAGTTTTTGGCCATAATAAGGCAGCCCTGCAGTCCCCAGAGGCAGGGGAATCACCACACGCTGCAGCAGCTGCAGTTGCAGCTGTTGGGGAGCTCTAGTGCTGGACGATGCCCAGTGTTTTGGGGGGAACTGCAGCAAACCAGCTGTTTGCTCCCAAACACCAGTGCTTTGCACACATCGTGTACGTGGAGCCCCTTGTTCTGCAGCTGCTGACCAGAGGGGTTGGGGAGCAGCCTGCGCTGCCTGCTTCTTCCTAATCACCCTCGTGATCACTGCTCTTTAGCAGAGGGATGTCTGCAAAGATGCTTTGCTTAATGTATTTTTTGTAAGGAGATGAGCCCCCAATGGCCAGTGTTAAATACCAAGTGAATTATAGAAGTGTCTTACCAAAAAGATGTTTATTGCACTCATAGCCACTCTGCCACTCACTGTGGTTGGAGTGGATAATGAACTCCCCCTTTGCAATATGCAATTTTCTACTTTTTCTTCTTTTTCCATTTTTTTTTTTTAAGTAAACAGAGTCTGATGGAAGGTGCTGCCTTGCCGGAGGAATTCAAGCTGCAGGTTGTTTATCTGCAGTCCAGATAAACGTGGTTGAGTGTGTTAACGCAGAGCTGGAAGGAGCTGTTGGGTGCCAGTCTCCAGGCAGCTTTGGACCAGCCACCTACATGTAGAGATCCCTGAGCACCACAGCCCCTTCCCTCTCCTCATGTCCTGCTGAGGCTCCATCTGAGGTGAGAGGGTGAGGCTGGAGCAGCCAAGGCAGCCGCATTCTGGTCATTCATTAAATATTGACGCAGCCTAAGCTGGCCTGGGGGGGCGATTTCGCTGAATTGCAGGTTTCTCTTGCCTTTATAAATTGGACCAATTTGTCATGTGGTTTTGTTTCTTCCCTCCTTAAGTAAAGCGATGCAGGACTGTTATTGCTACACCTACAGTAACAATAATCTGGAACACAACATCCTGCAATGGATCAAGAATCCTCCAATGGATGAAGAAGGAACAATGATTGCTGACCTGTTGCAGGTGTCACCAGGGAGTCATGAAGCAGGAAGATGGCAGCAAATGCATCCAAAAAAACCATAGCCCTTTCAGAGCAGGAGGCAAAGCACTGTCTTCTGCTTCCTTTGGCAGTCTCTGTTTACACAAACAGATCATTCTTTTTCCCAGCTTTAGCTGTAATTAGACTTTGTGAACAACGGGATACTCATCTCCAGCAGAGATGCAGGCATGAGCCTGAGGCTGTCAGGTCCATGGCCTTTTAGATGAACTCCAACTGCAGCACTGAACTTGGGGAAGCAGGAAACATGGATACTTGTTATTTTATCTGTCAGCTCTCCGAATACCATGTGCAGTGAGGACAAGGGAAAAACAAAGGCCTTTCCCAAGTAGTGGAATCGAGGCTGTTTATAAAACAGTGTGTCTAAGAAGAGGCAGCAACACAGCTGGTAAATAATGAGGTAGCTATTTGCATGGGGAGCTGTAAACATCATTGCAATAGGTCTCCAAGTTCTCCTTACTACTGCTCATAGGGGCACAGTAACATCCAGTCACCCTCCAGGCATCCTTGACTACAATGAAAAAGTCTTAAAAAGAGATCGTTTAGCAAGTGATCGATGCATGGACCCAGGTTCACCAAGGAGACCGAAGGACAGATGCCTGCCATGTCCTCTCCCATATACAGGGCTGGCTCCCTGCTTCAGGGCAGGGGACAACCGAGGTTGAGACCCTGCCACTCTGGTGACCTTTTCCCAGTTGTGCCAGACAATTCCTCTGTGACCTTGAGGAAATGCTTTCCCTGCCTCAGTCTTTTTCTCTAAAATGCAGTTAAGTGAGGAGGTTTTGTGTGTTGCTATTTGTAATTTAAGAGTCAGTCTTCAGTGGAGGATGCTGTATGAGCGCAATGTTACTGAAATCCCTTTATATTAAAAAAGACATTTGTATAATCAAATGTTGAACACACAGAAGGAGCTCCAGGCTGCCACACTATTTCTATCTGCAATATGTAGTTCTGCTTTTTCTGATGACATCATTAAAGGGAAACAATTTCTTTACCCATGCTAGATCACCCATAAAAATGAGAAATTCCGATCAGGAAACTTCACTGAGCACATGGTACCAACTAATACAGAACCTGCCTGCTTGGAGCAAGGTGGGCCTACACATATACAAGACAGAGAAGAAGCCACAGCTCCATCTGCTATTACATGCTAAGAACTGCGACATTTAGTCCTAGGAACAATCAGGGCAATCACTAAGTCTGCTGGGTTTTTAGTGTGTAAAAGGGAAAGGAGTTTGGTCTGGCACTGGTTTCCCTAAAATTAATGATGAAAGAGGCAAATGCAGAGCACAACGCAGTTGAGTTCCATGCTCTTGGAAAGGGTAAAAGGGGCAGATTTTACCATCCCCTTGGCTTTGAGGAGCTCCCCTGGCTGGAGCAAGACTACTTGTCATGTGTAAAGGAGTGTGAAGATCTTACAGGTCGATATAAAGAGATAATAATCAAAATTAACCTTGCAAAGCCACACTGGCATAGTATTTAAAACAAAAGAACCTGCAAGCTGTGATTCCATCTTACTAAGAACTTCCAACGCGCCTGATATAATGACGATACCTATGGAAAAAACTCCTGGATATGCAAAATGGAGGATCCCAGGGAATGTGTGAGAGGGAACTGAAAACTCTCCCGAAACGCTCGGCCGTGGAGCGGCCCCTCCCGCGCCCCGCCCCGCGGCCGTTGCGCGGCGGCCGTTACCGCCGAGCCGCCCGCGTTGCCGTGGCGACGGGCTAAGCCGGGCCTGGCGGGGGCGGCGGCCGCTGCCTCCCGCGCGGCGCCTCGGCCGCGGGGCCATGAGCGACGCAGGCG
>JAUBOD010001105.1:1737125-1750555 GCA_032353885.1 Nothura maculosa
CCCCCCGTCGAACGGTCGTCCCCCTACCGGTCGTCCGTGGTTGTGTGTCCGCGCAGGAGCGGCCGTCGGCCGGGACCGTGTACGTGGGGCACGTGCCGCGCACGCTGTCCGAGCCACAGCTGCGCAGCTACTTCAGCCAGTTCGGCACCGTGACGCGGCTCCGCCTCTCCCGCAGCAAGAAGGTAACGGAGCGGCCGCCTCGAGCGAGCGGGGGAATGAGCTGGGGTGGGGGGGAGGATTCGTGTCGAAATGCTCTGGGGAACGTGCACGCTGCAAAACTGCCCGAGAAAGACCTGGTTTTAGTGCTTTAAGTGCTTTGTGTTTCATAAACTTAGTTTTTACACTTTAAACTTCTTTACATTTTTTCACTTTTTTTAACGATTCTATTGCTATGTTACAGTGCTGTGTAATCTTGGTAATAGAAAGTGACAAATATGGGACATTTAGTATCTGTATAACAAGAGAGTGCTAGTGAGTGGTTTGTTTCATGCCCAGATATGTATTTGTGAATACAGATCTGTCTTACAGATCCAGGACAAAACTTGGCACTTCTCATCATTCCCCCAAATCTCTGAAATTACAGTAGTTCAGCTGAAAATAGGCCTGCATTTCTGATGCATAAACTAGTTTGGTTTTTCAGTGAGGTTTCTAAGCTTGGCTTTGGATTTCCTCCTCTTACTTGCAGACCGGCGGCAGCAAAGGCTACGGATTTATTGAGTTTGAATCCGATGAGGTGGCCAAGATTGTTGCAGACACCATGAACAACTACCTGTTCTGTGAAAGACTTCTCAAGTGTGAGTATGATCCCGGGTGTAAACGGTGTGATGTGCAAATTATATCTATATTTATATATAGATATATATAAATAATTATTTAAAGCTTCTTGTTTGTGTACAAAACTTCGGCCTAAAATAATTTTCTATGTGGCTGAAGCTTCCTTGCTTTCCATTATGTGTAAAGAACAGCGGTAGCAGCCTGTTATTCACTATTATTTTTTTCTTCTCTAGAGTGATACTGTTTATTGTATAATAATACCATACAGAATCTTAATGAGGGGAGATATTTTCTGTAAAGCAAGTTTTAGTGCAGAAATTCTTTTTAATTTATAATATAACTCCCTTGCAGCTGCTCTCAATGCAGTTAAATGCTAGGAGATTTTTTTCAGTTGAGAAACTAATGAACACATTTTTTCAGACAGTGATGCTAAAAATCATATTCTAAAGCAGCATGAGTGTTTTACACTTCCCAAGTGGAGAAAAGTGGGTTTATATTCTGGTGGTTTTCTGGATTTAAATAAAATAGCATTTTATTCCCTTCTGTCCATCTATTTTCGGCCCTGATGGTGATAAGTAGTTGCTTTATGGTGTGTGGTGAAGCGCTGCCTGCTGCAGGAGCAGGTTGTGTTGGCCCAAGAGCCACGTGTGTTGGGTGAGGGGAGCAGCCTCGCTCCGGGGTGACGCTGGCACCTTTCCCACAGGCCAGTTCCTGCCTCCCGAGCGGGTGCACAAGGATCTCTTCAAGCACTGCGGCAGGAAGTTCCGGAAGCCCTCGCAGCCCGCCGTCCGGCGCTACAACAAGATCCGCTCTGCCAACGAGAAGGCCAAGATGGCCAAGAGGCTGCTCCGGAAGGAGAGGCTCCTACGGAAGAGGCTGGCTGAGAAGGGGATCGATTACGAGTTCCCGGGATTTGTAAGTTTGGCATCGTTTCAATGAGTACTTATTTTTGCAGTGGACTTGCTAAATCTGAGAACTTCATGTGGTTTATGAGAATTTTATTGTATCCAGAGCAGTAAGAGAGGTGCTTGTGTAGAAATGCCTGCAAATAAGTGTAGTGCAGTCTGTGGGTACATGTGGGTTTGCCTTTAGAGAGGTACCTAATCAAGCATACTGCTAATTTGTGAAGTGCTTGGGTTATAGACCAATGATTTGAGCAATTGTGTTTCTCTTTGTGGCATTTGAAAAATGCCCCCTGACAGCTTTTCATGTTGCTACAGATGTTTTTGTTTAAATGAAGTAGTCTCTGTGTAGGCCATTTTTATTAATTCAAATTAATTGTTGAAGCAAAGAAGTCTACAGGCTGTTAGGTGACTCCGTCTTCACAGTGGAAGTCTGTTGGATTTCACCTGATCTCCCTTGCTTCCTAGGCAGCACAAAAACTTCCCATAAAGAAAAAGAAAGTTAAAAAATCCAAGGCCAAGCTGGATCTTTCTTTGAACAGCCAGGTAAGACTGAACAGTCCTCGTGATTTAATTCCCTGGAAACCTGGACATTATTTTCTTTGTCCTTTGCAGTGGTAACAGCTGCTTTGAGGTGCATGAATGGGAAATCGTGGTTGAATCCACTGAGGTTCCTTGCCTTTAACAAGGAAATGAATATTTCAGCAGCAAATGTTTCTGTCCAGCATATTTTTGCTATCAGTGTGTTCACTAAAAATCCTATTGCTGATAGGAAAGATGAGGGCTTTAGGCTAAGATTTGAGACACTGATAATCTAAAGAGTCTAGTAACATGTTTCTTGAATATGTTTGCAGTGCTTGGGAAAGGGCTGGTTTTGAGAATATCGGGTAGCTCTCTCTGGGCTTGTACATGAGGTCAGCTGAGTTTGGGAGTTTACTGATAAGCTCAAGCCCTGCTTAGGCTTGAAATGTGCTATTTCTATATATGAGTCTGAAATACAGATGTATTGTTGACCATCTTTCGCTTCACTTTCTCAGTGCTGTGAGTCAGAAAATATGCATGGTGATTTTTCTAAACGTGGTAACAGCACTTTAGAAAATACAATTTCACTCATATTTGCCCTTTGTCTTTGACTTTTAATCTGAAGAAACGCTTTGGAGAAAAGTAGTTATTCAGCTATAAAACCAAAATGCTTTCCTTAAAGTGTGGAAGTTGTGATGGAGAGCTGGGCTCAGGTGTCTTGTGGCAGACATCTCTTGCAGATGCTCCGTGGTCACTTCTGGTTTTCTGCTCTCTTCAGGACCCCACGCCGGTGTGTACCCCGACGGTGCTTGAGCGCCGGAAAGCCCACGAGGCAGATGATGACGCAGAGGACATGGAAGTAACTGTCAAGCTGCCTCCCAGCAGTGTTGAGAGTGCTGTGCAGAAACCAAAGAAACAGAAAAGGAAAAGAACAAACCTGAAGAAACAGAAATAAACTTAAAAGTTTTTATATCTCTAGCTAAGTTTTTCCTCAACTCCAAACCTGGTGAGAGGGAGTTTCTGTTGGTTTGTTGGTTCTGTTGGACTAATGTTGCCGCCTTTCAAGGAATTTGTTCCTCTCCTGTTTAGCTGTTGGGAGCTACAGATTTTCTTTGCTTTCGTGCCAGTGTGACCTACCTGCTGGGACCTCCAGTTAATTCTGTAACTTCTCTAGTGCTCACTGCTTTGCAAGATGTGAGGCTGTCTGTGCAGGGTTTGCTGATGGGGTTGTACTTTAATAATTAGTGACAGTCTATAAAAAGCTTTTCTTTTTTATCCTTTTTTGTGTTGGTTTTTGGTAGCATTTCTTCTTTTTAACTGAATATCTGTTTGTATGTGAATTGTCACATAGGTACACAGGAGGAGGGGTATTTTTGTCCCTGAAGGAAACATATGGCCATTCCTCCCTGCCTTCAGCAGCACCTCAGCCTTTGCTGAGATTTGGGTGGCTGTGGAGAACTTACTGGGACTGAGCCTAGGAAGGGGATGAGAACAGCGAGAAGATGCCTGAGGTGTCACTTGAATCCAAATTTCTTTCTTGAAGCAGGCAAGCTTTGTTTTATCTGACAGTATTCTCTGCTGTTGAGTATGTAGACTAGGTTTATCCTCTTGCAGTAGCTTAGCCAGAGGCACAGCTACCCTTTTGTTTCTCACGTATTTCAGAGATGCCCTTCACTCGGCAGAAGCTTGGAGCTTGCACCTCTGACATGCTGCTCTACCTCTGACCTGACCAGGCCAAGATTACTTACTAATTCTCTGGCATTGTGTGTGTCATAAACTTGCTGTTATCTGGTCCGAAAACTTGCAAGGAACTTGCGCTAAAGATGGGTGAATTTAAAACCCTGTACTTCTCATTTACTGTTTCTAAGTGCCTACAATGCTGTCAGGTTTGTTGCCTTTCTAGGGTCTTTTTGCAGAGCTGTGGAGAGGAGCTGGTGGTGACAGCAACGTTACATCTAACAGCCTTCGGTCTGAGCAGAGTTCTGCGCTGCTGTAAGAAGATGCATCGGTGCTTGGACCAGCCTGGCTTGTATCGGCATCTCCTCTGTGTATCCCAATTTCCTTCTGCAGAATGGGGATAACTTCTGTTTCAGGAGGTGACAAGCACCTCACAACATGTGAGTAATCTGCCCACTGTGTGGGTGAACTAGGATGGGGAGGCAGGTTGGTGTCACTGACAGTACAGGATGGGAGAGCTAAACGTACATCTCTTATTCTGCCGCAAGATTTTTCCTTGTTCTAAGTTAACCTGCCAAAGCTGAGCTGAAGTTGATGTACTCGGCTCAGTGATGCTAATCTTGCCCATGGGACTGGGTAACTGCATATCCAAACTAAACCTTAGAGCTGTATTTAACTCACTGGAGTTAGCACAGTAGCTGGAAATACTTGTTAGAAGTTTCTTCTGCAACAGACTTTTTATCTCTATTGAAATTTTCACTGTGAGAAGCTGTTGCAGAACTAGCTTTGTGCTCTGTCTCCCTGGAAAAGCTGTTAGTGTGGGTTACTTCTCAGTGACATGACCTTTCTTTAAAGGGTGCTGAGATGAGAAACAAGACGTGGGAGGCAGCCCTAGTAGCCAGGGTCTGCTGCCTGTACCTACCCAGTGCTGTTTGAAAACGCAGCCGGGCCGTGCAGTTAGAATTTGGATTTGACTGCAGATCTGAAACATACAGAAGCTGCAGTCTGAGTTCTGGCCACATGCTTAGGTCAAACTTGGCAAAAGACTTTGGAGAGGTATCTAGGCCATAACAACTAGCTGCTGAAGTAGGTGGCCAGCGCTGAATCCTGGCTATTCTGAGACCTATTCTGGAGAGAGGAAGAAATTTGATCCATTTGCTGGCTAATTCTGTCCTGTGGCCTGATGGTTTGAGCAAAGCGTATTCGTCATGACATTTGCAAGTGACTTGGATTATTTTCCTTTGTCACTGAGCTCTCAGGGAAGCCATCGAAGTGGCTTCCTGAATGTGGCTTCATATCAAGCACTTGCCATCTTTGGCATATTAGAGAAACCTCCTGACCAGCCATTTGCAGGGTTCCTTAATGCAAAGGAGGCAGTGTTTATTCCTCAAATATGTGGAGACTATGCCCATAGCTAAGTTCTGGAGGGGATTTTGACAGTAATCTGATCAGAGTGGTTCAGAGAAATATTAGTGGGCATTGCTTATGTGTTAGTAACCAAGGAATCTGAAATGTGGATTCATTTTGATTCTCAGACACTGACATGCAGCTCTGGAGAAATTTTGCCATAGTTTCTTCCTACAGCACAGTGACACAACAGGAAGGGAGCACATGTGCCCACAAGGGACAGTTTTCTTTCAAAATGCATATTCCTGGCTTCATGCAAGGGAAGATGCTTGTTAGATCCAAGCAATCCGAAAGGTGGCTGTGCTTTCTCTGGCCCTCTGGAGCGCAGTCCCAACGCTGGGTGGCAGCACACTTCACCTGTGTGCATGCAGAGCAGTTTGGGCTGCTCTCTGTTACCATGAGGTTTCCCAGGAAGTGAATGTCTGGATTCACAATCCAACTTGCTTTACTGATGTCTCAGAGGTACCAGTTGCTAATGGGTGTTTAGGACAATATGACAGTACAGGAAGAATCTGGTTTGGCTCTTGACAAATACATATGTTGCTCTGGGGCCAGTAAAATACATGCTGCTGATGAGGCCACTTGATTTACAGCTGCTCTTGAGATACAGTTGATAAAATAGACTTATCCAGTCACATTTTGCTGTCATTAGTCTGAGCAGCTCCCTTCCAGTGCTTCCCATTCTGACTCCCTGCTCTGCCTTTCCTGCTCCCCTGCTTCTGTGACTCTGCACTCCTCTGTGCCTTGTGCTTTGCCTTTGCTTGCTGTGCCTGCTTGCTGCGTTTTTTTCACGTTTGACTATTTTTCATATTGCTCATCATGCCTGGGCTGTTGGGCATGCAGCTCATGGCTATGCATAGGGCTGTTCTCCCTAGCTGCAGGAGCTTGTCATGCTGGTTCCTTCAAGCTCATGCCCTGCTTGATGTTCTCTATCCAGGTTCAGTTCCCTTCCTTGCCTCTTTTCCCTTTTTACTGGTCTTCCTCAAATTCAGATCATTTTATTTAGCAAATGTGAAGAGCAAGGAAACAAAACTCTGTACTGCTTGAATAAAGTCAAGCTGCTGAGTCCAGCAATACCTAGACTACACAGGAAAATCTCAGGCGAAGAGTAACTTCTTGGTGATAGTTTCTGTTTTTAGACTGCCTGTGTTATTAATATCCTGCTCTCCTGGGAGATGTATGTAAGCAGAAACCCAGACACCTGAT
The DNA here is from genome assembly GCA_032353885.1 of Nothura maculosa. Classification (NCBI taxonomy): domain Eukaryota; kingdom Metazoa; phylum Chordata; class Aves; order Tinamiformes; family Tinamidae; genus Nothura; species Nothura maculosa. Next base: position 1,743,614 of record JAUBOD010001105.1, read on the forward strand.
ACTCACCAAACATAGTTTCCGTAGCAAATGGGCGGCCGTGCTGTGTCACGGGTGACAGCCCCGTCCTCGCGGGCAGTTCATGTTCTCAGCTCTCCGTCGCTCTGGTCATTCAGCTTGGGCACAGGAGTCCTCTTGCCCGTGGTAATTGTAGGGCAGGCTGTGAAGTGTTTTACCTGGATGGGTTTGTGCTGGGCATTTGGTTTGAAGACGCAGCTTGAAAGCTCTTTGACCTTTCATAAGTGACTTACTGGGGCTGGTTTATTGAGTCTCTCTGCATGCAGCACCATTATCAAGCTTCAGGAACACCTAGATGCCCCTTAGGAGCATGTGCTCACTTATTCTTATTTATGCTGATTTCTCCATTTGGCTGGAGTGGAAGTTGGGTTTAGGAATCTCTACCGTTTCCCAGCACTTGAAATGAAAAGGGGAATGGAGGGAGGAGGAGGAAAAACAAAGTTGGCTGAAAAGCAGGAGAGAAAGAGGCAATTGTGGAGCAAATGTTCAGCTCCAGAGGACAAGGTGTTGGATGTGACAGTGTTAAACTGGTCGTAATTAAAGATGTGGCCTGGTGCTTTCACCTTTGTTTTGCTTAGTGAGTGCACAAGAACTGCGACTGTGGCCACGAGGAGCCCTGGGCCGTGCTGCAGAGCGTGGCGGGTGCCAGGGCAGAGCCGGGAAGAGGGCAGGCTGGGCCAGTGCCGCCCGCTCCTGCATTCCCTCTCCCACGACGAGCCCGTTGGGATGTGCGTCCGGCTCCCAGGATGCCAGCAGCCTGGAGAGCGAGTGGAGCCTGTGGTGTGAGGGGGAGCTGTGTGTGCCTGTGCGGCACCGTCCTGGCCTGCTGCAGCAAAGCACCGGCGTGGGCAGAGGGCAGCTCTGCCAAATCCCTCCTTCCTGCTTTCTGGCAGCGCAGGCGTTGGGCTCTTGCATTGCCTGGGAAGCGCAGGCCAGGGCTGCACTGGGCAAATCCCCGTCCTGGGCCCGGTGTTGCAGGTGAATGCGTGCCAGGAGCATGAGGGACGTGATTGCTGGTAGATAATGTGTTCCAGGAATAGCCAGGCCCTCCTCAGCCCCGGCTGCTGGCCAAGATGCTGCTCAAGCAGAGCTGGGCCCCACACTTTACAGTTTAATGCGCAGGCTCTTAATGAAAGCTCTAATTTAGTGCAATCAGCTTCGCTATGAGCAGCTTCCCAATGTGGGGGCAAAATGCAGGGATGGAAGTGGGGTGTGCAGCAGCAGAGGGGCAGGAAAACCAAGGAAATGCTTCCACGTGGGATTTAGGAAAGGATGCAGCCAGTTAAGTGAGTAGAGGTGGGAGCTGTGGAGGGACAGTGCGTAACCCCGGGAGCTCCTGCTGCAGCTGGGAAGCGGCACGCAAGGATGGCCTTGGGAAGGGCTTGTCAGGATTGCTGACGAGCAAAGATGCAGAATGTGAGAGGACTGAAGGTCCAGCTCCAGCAGAGATGGAGCTGGTTGGTCTGACTCTGGCAAATTGGGACTGGTTAGAAGATCAAAACTGCATTTCTGCATCTTCTGCTGTTCGCAGAGCCAGCTTGCTCACTGCAACCTGCCCTGCTTTGCTGCCCGCCCTGCCCTGAGCCTGCACTTGGATGCCCTGGTTTGGCCACTGCATCAAGAAGGTGTTTGGACACGATGAGCTGGTGTCTGTGTGTCCTACAGCCTGAAAGATCTGGCAGTGCTAGCGGTGCTGCTTGGCAGTATTAGGGCTAGGGCCTGGCAATTGCAGAGGCTGGCGTTATTTTTCATGTGGGCTGAGTTGGCCCATCTCCCACTGGAAACGCCGTCTCCGTTCATCTGCCCATTGTGACAGGTAAGGGAAGTGCAAGGCAGCTCCCTGAGCCTTTTCCCTCAGCTGTCCCACATAAATATGTGGTTTGCTGTTCATTAAACAGGCAACACTTAAAGCACGTTCTGCTGAATTATGTCCTGCAAAACAAACTGTCCACATAATATGCAGCTGTAGTTGTGCCTTGAGAAGGCTGCAAGGAGCTGTAAGTGCAGAGTATTGGTGTTGGAGGCAGAAGAGCTCCTAGGGCAAACCCCGTGTCAGGGTGGTTGTGCCAGATAAATCAGAGTCCTGCTCTTTATCCTGTGAACTACTTGCTCAGCCTTTTTTCCCCTCCAGCTCCTAATTTTAGGAGGTGAAATCCAGCCATGTTAGTGCACAGTGCAGACCTACCCAGCTGGTTGTTAAGAACCATTTGAAGCCAATGCTCTGATCAGCCCCTTTTGAGGGGGCTGCCAGGATTTTGGCTGCGTTGTTGTCCAGCCCCGGCCCTCCCACTGTGTTCATTGGGAGCTTTCATTAATTTCAGTGGAAATCTGCACTGGGGGTGAAGGGTGACCTAATCTTTAAAAAGGATCTTAATCCATTTACTTAGCCTGTCTTGCACCGCTCAGCGTTTTTTCCTTGTCAAGAGCAGACTGCATTCCTAACCTTGATGTGTCACTTTCCAGTTGGTTTAATATCTGGGTGAGAGTAAAAAGGGAATGTTGTTCAGAGATTAAAGGAATCCATGCCGCTACGGTATGTGAGCGTGTGATGTGCACGTAGGAAATGAGGAGGTGAGTAAAAGAGAGTGTTTTGATGGTGGAAGATGAAATAAAAACAGAAGCTGACTAAACAAAGCAAGATCAGGAAGAGATAAATCCTTCTAAAGGGGTGTAACTAGGTTATTATGAGGGAGGAGGAAATGGACTGAAATGTGACTTAGTCTAAGTTTAAATACAATACAAAAATAGGAGTCCTGTTGGTTTGACCTGTAAATGTCCTCGCAGAGGCCTGAGGGCAGCCAGGGAAGACCTGTGCACGTATAGTTGTGACAAAAATAAAGAGATCCAGTGCCTGCATCAAGCTCTTGTTAGACACCTTTGATCCTCAGGGCCCCTGCGTTCGGTGTAGCCCTGCTCGGAATGGATATAGCCCTTGGGGGGGCTCCAGGCAGACCCCAGGGTCACAAAGATGCCACAACGGGTGTTAAGCGGGGGCTGTGGGGACCTCCTGGCACCTCAGTGCCAGTGGGAGAGCTCGAACTCAGTTCTCACCCCATCAGGGTGTCTGACACTCTGCGCTGGGCGGCCACGGGGCTGCATGGGGTGAACACGGACATGTGCGTGTGGGTGCTGCAGTTGCAAAGCCATTTGCTCCTCCATCAAATCCTGCTCCTGGATTTTCTCCTGTTTGGTGGCTGAAGCGAGGCTCACGTTCCTCCCTGTGGGCATTGGTGGGTTGTCTTCCTTGTGGCAGCTCTTACGTGGGAGGTGCTGGGCGCAGCCCTGGCAGCATAAAGCCAGTGCGGAGGGAGCCGTGCGGGAATGCTGCGGGCTGAGCTGGGAGCATCTTCCATCTAGGTCTCTGACAGCTTTCACATGCAAAGAGAATAACAAGGAATGTAACACTGATGCAAACTAGCTCGTGCTCCGTTTCAACTCTTTACTTTCCTGCAGTCTCCTATATAACACGGGAAGCTCGTGCCCTGTTTTATGGATAAGTGAGGAGTAGAGCAGGTGAGTCACAGCGGCAGCCTGCGCCGGAGCGGGATGAGCATCACCCAGGACTGCAGTACTTGGGCCTCGCTTTCTTTCCATGTATGTCGCTTATCTTGTGCAAGGAGCAGTCCAGCCTTTTCCTTAACACCGAACATGTCTATCTGGGTGATGTGTGGGTGAGATGCAAGTGTCAGGAGATGGCAATGGGAGACAAACAGTGTTATATAGCATCAGGTGGAGTTTTGCCACCCCTTATTCATGCGAGTTTTCCAGTTGGGACAGTGTCTCACTAAAATGTCATTCACAAACGAACGCATCTCACCCAGAAGCATTGAGATTCCTTTCTGATTCCTTCACAGACTTTGTGCAAAAGAGCTTTGAGGGAAGAGCCAGTCTCGAGCACAGTGAATGTCTCATGAGATAAAACAGCTTCACTGCCTCCCAACCTGCTGCCTCTTGCTAGTTCTGTTGTATTGATGTGTTCCTGTTCTGAAGAACAGGATGCTTTTAAGTGAAATGCAGAGTATCCATACATTATTTTTTCTGTCCTTATTGTTAACACAGCTTCCTCTGCCCTAACTACCACTGTCCGTAAGCTGATCTCCTGATTGAACTGCCAGTGGACCGTATTTTCTTGCACACGTAGAGTCACACAGCTGCTCATGCCAACTAGTTTGCCTGTTTCTCAGTGCACAGGGACCAGTGGCTCTTGCAGATGGAGCAGCGCTGCCTTGGAGGACAGATGTGCTGGCCTCTCCACCAGCACTGGGCCAGCCTGGTGAGTAAGTGCAGATTTAAATATGCTATTGATGAGGGTGATGCCAACTGCTGTTAAACTACTAATAAAGCCCTTGTCAAACACTCTGTAGTGACAGGAAGAGCTCAGCTAGTGGACGTACTGCTGTCCCCTTCCAATCTCTGAGCGTCAGCAGTGCCAGATTTGGAGAACTCCTCCTGCAGCTGTGGGTATAAATCCCCGAGGAGTGGTGTGTGGATATGGAAGTAGCTTGGTCATGGAAGTACCTTTGGAGAACTGAGATACCTGTTCAGATCTGATTCTGCAAGAGCACCTGGACTGTTCCTTCAGAGATGGTGCTGAAACTGGCACAGTTTGAAGGACTGTGCAAGTGGATGCACGGCACAGTGTAATCAGGAGGAGCCAACTATGGGTGGATTAGAGAAAAGGGAGATCATGTGAGATTATAAGATACAAAATACTTCTACTTAGTGGATTTTTTCACCAGGGAAGGCTGAAGTATTTGGAATGCTATATGCAGTACTGGTAAACATTAACAGGCCTAAAGGGAAAATTATCAGAATGGTGCCTTACTACCTACTGTTTGAGGAACTCCTCCCAGTTATTATCTATTTATGTTATTTGCTAATGAAAACAGAGCTTGGGTTAGTTGGTTGGTCTGCTTCTATTCAGCTGTCAGGCTGGTCGCCTCCTTGTAACTTCTTAGTATTTAAGGAGGAAGCAAAAAACCCTCAGGTTTCATGAGAAGCAGAGGAGGGCAATGGGCACTGCCCGCTCTTTGGAAAAGAGGGAACTCGTGTCATCCCCCTGCATGCACAGTGCAGGACTAGCTGCCTCCCTGAGGGAGAAAGCAGCACAGGATGTGTAGGAAGGAAGGTGCCGGGATAGCTGTGGGGATTACAGCAACAAAGGAACACATCCATAGGAAGCCGGGCCTCATTAGTTCTGCTACTTATGGAACAGTTTGTATGTGTATTTAAGATAACCAAACTATTCCAAATGGCTCTGCAGGAGACTGGAGAAATTATTGTGTGATAACAGGGGAAAAAAATAAAAACAAACATTAACACTGATTACATGACAGAGGAATGTATTCCTATGCAGGGAAAGTTCCTATTTTACAACAGGAAAAAAAAAGCCAATGTGCTACCTATTCTTTTCAGTGAGGAAGCCTCTCTGTTGCTTCCACTGTTCATGTTTGCAGCAAAACAGGGAGGATAAGATTTACAGTGGTGTTTTTGTCTAGAAGAAACGTTTAAACAAGGAGGCTGCACCGCTTGCCATTTACGTAGTTTCAGAAAGACAATTGCCATTCCTGAAATCAGAAGTAATAATATATTCAAAAAAGAAAAAGTTATACTGAGTTACAGTGTGGCAACAAGACATTTGCCAGGCAAAGGCCTCTTTATTGTAATACTGAAAAAAATCCAATGTGTGCTACACAAGTCAATTTCTTAAATGAATATTATTCACCATAATTAGCTAATTTAGAATATACCTATTCATTTTTTTACAATTTTTTTGCTCAGATGGAATTGGGGGAGCATTTTAAGCAACAGAAATGAAACTTTTGTCTGCAAGAAACCTTTATCCCTGGTTTAACGAATTCAGCTTCACTATGAAAATTGATGTTGGGAGGCTGGAAAACAAGGTGAGGGCAAATGATGGGAGTTCTGGGTGCAAAGCCGAGCAGGGAGGACAGGCAGCATCTCCCCTCTTGGCCACAAAGATCAATACAGGGACAAGAAGGCCGTGTTGAGCTGAGAAGAGTGTTCCGGGCTGCTGTGGGATCAGCTCCTCTTGGGAGGGCAGGAGAACCAAGGTAATTTGTAAGTGGGTTTGTCATTTAGTGGCTTCTAGTTAACACAGCTGCCCTGCTTCTAGGTGCGATTACCCCCAGCCTTCTCCAACATCTGCACAGCCTGTGCCACCTTTTGGGCTCAAACAGCGGTGATCTTTCCCCTACAAAGAAGTGGCCGCTGTCTCTGGAGTCTGGTGGCTGGAAGGGCCCTCGGCCATGCTGTGTTGCTTGGCTTGGGTTATTTGGAGTCCAAAGGCTCTTGTGATGGTCAGTCCTCTAGGAAACCCCTCATCTTGCAGGCAGCCACACTATGGGCCATGAATTATTCCAGGAACTGCAAGGGAGCCACTTCTCCATACAGTTCTTCCCTATGGCCCATTTCTGTGGCTCATGCTTTTTGTTTGAAGTGGCAGTGTTACACACCTCACTACGGAGGTTCCGTGGTTCGGAGGGCAGGGCTGAGCATGTCCCGAAGTGAGGAGCGTTTCCCGCACCCCCCCTAACCCAATGGGTACCCCGCATTCAACGCACCCGCGGGGCCCAAGGGCCGCGTTTCGGCCGGGGCGGCCCCGCCCCGTAACGGCCCTAACGGCCGCTCCGCTCCGGCGGCCGCGCGCATGCGCAGTGCGCACCCTGACCTCACTCCCTACCCGGAGAGCCGGGCGGAGGCGCCGCCTCCCTGTCCCTCTAGCACGCGGCGGGGGGGGGGGTGTGGCCGGAGGGGGCAGGGCGTGCGCGCGCCGCCGCCCGCGCATGCGCGCCGCCGCGCCGGGAGCCTTCTAGAGGCGCGGGCGGCGCATGCGCGCGGGCTCCCATTCTTCCCGTGGCAGCGCGGCGCGCGCAGCCATGCAGCGCAGCGGGCGCCGCCGCCGCC
>JAUBOD010001105.1:1753597-1766909 GCA_032353885.1 Nothura maculosa
GGCATCACTTAATCAAATCTCTGCATGTTCTGCTCCCCAAGGACCGAGATGTCCATTCAGCATCTAGAAGCAGCAAGCTGGCTAGAGCAGCAAAGCTAATTGTTGGGAGAGCATCATCATCGTTAGCTTATTGGAAGTGAGCACGTTTTTAAATGTCTGTTTTCTATGTCAGCAAAATAACAGGATAAATAGTATAATCAGACAGATCCTAGCGCAGCGTTTTCTGGCTTTTCTATTTGAGATGTAGGTTGAGGATCCTGCCTTTTAAACTTGGCTTGTAGATTTTTCACATTCCAGGATACTTTGGAAAGCAAAACCGAAACAGCACTGGTGTGCAGAAGCAAAGATCTGATCAAAATGGAGCCTGTGACCTGCGCGGCAAGGTGATGCTGAGGGAACGGAGGACTCCAGTCCTTTCTGTCTACCCGTTGCATTGCAGGCAGTTTCTTGGTCTGGTGGTTTCCTAAGTGCTCTGACATGTGCTGATCTGTTCTGTATCCAGTAGAGTTCAGTCCAATAAATGATTTCATCGATGATCACTTTTGCCCTTAGTTGTCCTACGCGCTGCCTCCCTTTCATAAATCTTTGTGCAGCGGTGGCTTTCTGAAATCCCCCCGTTGAGGATTTCCTCCTGCCATCTGCAATGCCAGACTGCCTGGAATCTGCTTATGCCGGAGCCCCTGGAGCAGCGGCCGCTTCCCTCACGGCTGAGCTGGCCCTGGCTGCTGCTGCTGCTGCCCTGGGGAGTTCTCCTGCCCTTACAAGGGCTCCCAGGCCTTTACTGCAGTGCTGTGTGAGGGCCCTGTTTTCTTAGCGGAGTTTTATGCATCTATGTGCTTATGTATGATTTGGAGTGATGGGGAGGTGCCAGCACACCTAGACTCATTGCTTAGGAGGCCTGCAGCCCATCTCTGAGGCTCTGAAAAGAGACACCAAAATAATCAAATAAACTGTCTCTAAAACTGTTGGCTTATGAATTGCTGCTGTTGCATTCAACAGTTAATCTATAAAAAGGTCTCTCTTGGTCTGCCTGAGTTTTTGTCTTGTTCAGTTTTGGGTGTATATATGGTCGTGAGCAGGCGTGACTGCTCTGTTCATAAGGATGTATTTAAGTTATGGTCTCAGCACTGGAGGTGCCTCTGTGGCTTTAACATCTGCATGAATTTTATTTGTGTGTGAAGAATGTTGAGATGGAGACTTATTGCTTCTATGTGGTTCTGTCCCTGGGGCAGTTCTCCTTGAACTTATACACAAAAACTTCAGACCTGAAGCTCCTGAAGGACTTGCAGGAGTATGGAATATATGTCACAAACCCAGTGATCAATTTAAAACTAGATTATCCTGATACTACAAGCAGCGTGTGGTGGTGTGGATCTGCTTCCTTCCCCTCCAGGAATTATTTTACCTTCAGTTTCTACTGCCACTGGAGCGTTGCTTTGCAATGGCCGTGGGAAAGACACTGGTTTTCTGCTCTGATCTTGTCCATAAAATACAAGGTCCTTGGTACAAAATACAAGGTCCTTCTCCCACCCTTTTCTGCAGGACCTCTCTTTTGAGAGGTCTTCCCTGTCTGTAGGATGAGCTAAGTTAGCAGCCTTTGCCGTCAGCTATTGCAAGGTGAACAGGGGTACCATGTTCTCATGTGTGCTGTGGAGCTGCTTGTCCTGCTTGCCATCCGAAAAGAGATGGGTGACACTTTTTTATTTTCACTAATGTTTTTCCTGCTAACCTGTTCTAGACAAATGAGGCTATAGGTGGAAGTTGTCTCTTCCTCCTCTTCCTGTGTTTTTCCTGGCAGTTCAGTCTGGCAGCTGAGGTGTGGAGGGGAGAGGGTGAGGACCCGAATCCCTGAAGTGTTTCTGTACAGCTGGGTTTGCAGCAGGAGGGGGCCTGGGCACCTCCCCTGTTCTCCGGGGATGCAGCAGTGCAGCCCTGGGAGCCCTTCCCTGTCCTTGCTCTGCCACCCTGCGGAGCAGCGTGCCAGGGAGCTGGGGCTCAGGCCCCACTGCCACAGGGGCAGGATGCAGGATAGGGGCAGGATGCAGGATGGGCGCAGGAGGGCATGGCTGAGCCCTGCCTCCGTATGGTGACTGCTGTAAAAGTGACGTGACAGTTTTAATGCGTGATCCCAATGTGATCTGGGTGAGCCTGAGGTGTCAGGAATGGAATCTGCAGGCTCCAAGGTATGGTTAGAGATGAGAATGAAAGATGGAGGAGAAACAAAGGACACTTCTGTGGCTGCAAAACCTGGACTTGTGTACTGTTCACAATGTCAGCTTTCACATGGGTAGGACATTTTTTCCTGTGGTAGAGCAGCCCCTAATAAATTGCTTGTAGTGGAGTCTCTTGGCACAGTGAGCCAAGAGGCCTAGAGGAGGGGGATGTGCTGGGCACTCTGTGGGCAGCTGATGTGAAGAGAAGAGAGCTGCTCGTAGCGTTGCAGGACTTTGATCTGCTTCTTGGCACTCAGACTGCTAGAATGGAAGAAGACCTTGAAAACTCATTCTAGGCTCGTCCTTGATAGCAAAGTTAAAACCCAACTAATTTCAAGTGGGGGCTGTATTAGGAAAACAAAGCATGTGAAAACTCAATTATCTAGCCTGCTCCTGAGGAGTTAGTCCTGCTCTGCTGGGTGGTGCCATTAGGGGAAGGTGTTGGGGTCACAGTCAAGTCTTAACTGAACTGGCAAGTAATTTTGATTTGCTGTAACCTCATTACAGCAGAGATTCTTTGAAGGTTGATGTCTCCGTGAAATCAATGCCTCTGTTTGATGTGCTGGGTTATGGATGCAGAAGAATTCCTGTTAGCTGAAGAGTATCCGTCATCTCACCCAGGGATGCAGTGCAGTGTTCCACATTAGTCTCTGGCCTAGGAGGATTGCGTGGCCTTAGTTAATTTAAGCCCCGGAAATCTTGCAGCCATCTTCATTCTGGAAATTGCCTCTGATCTCCTCATGCCACTGGAATAGTGCTGCAGAGTGCACTGTGTGCATGAAGCTCCTTCACACACTCACTGTAAGCAAGTGAAAACCAAGTGCTACTAGGAGTGTGCTAGTAAGTATCCAGCTGGTGTTAATTCTCTTGGAACTGCTGGCAGGGGAGAGGAGCTCAGTGAAAGCTGCCGTGGAGGAGGAGGCAGAAGCACTTGGGAAAGCTGCATCCCCATGGGCAGTGCTCGAGTGCTGTGTGCTCTCAGCAAGGCTGACCTGCCATGGACTGTGGTGGGCCAGGGTGGTCTCCATCGCCCAGGTGAAGTGGAAGGGAATCGCAGGAGGGGCAGTCACCCAGCACAAGGTTGGCCCCTCAGCTAATCAGTACCTGCTTTTCTAAAAAGCAGGAGTTGTCTTGGCCTTGTCAAGCTGGAAATCTAAAATCATCTCTGGGTGAAGGGGAGGCTGAAGTAGAAAGCTAACGCTAATTACTGATCTAAAACAATCATAGTGATTGTGAAACATTCCTGAGCATTAAAGGAACATTATTGCCTACCCATGGAGACAGCTCCACAACAGGGAGAGACTGCCTGCGAGTTGCTGGGTGGGTAATTCCTGCCAACTGCCCTTGGCTCCTGGAGAGTGACGCTTGCTTGCCGTCTCATTCTCCCCTAAGGCTTTGCACACACACAAAAAAGGAGCATCTGAAGACCCAGAAGTGTCAGCACTGATGATTTATCCCTCCCTCCTTATACATCTGAGGAAGAGGAGATCCAATTGAACCCTCCAATGTTTCCATACTCTGTAAAGACCAGTCATCAAATCCACTCTGGCCAGGAATTGTCTTAACAGTTGAAGAGGAGGGAGGGAAGAGAGATGGAAAGAGGGGATAGAAGGCTCACAATTACCAGCCTTTATGTGGAGACTAAGCTTTTGACTCCTAGCAGATGAGACTTGCATCTGATCATTGCAGTACTTTATTTCTCTATGCCCTTGTCCTTGCACTGAACTTCTTGCACAAGAGTGTCCTGTTGGTAAACCCAATGGTTAAATATTTACAACTTGAGAGCTTGATACTTGGTACCTTTCTATTTAAAACACTGCAGCATTTTGCTAGGGCCGAGGTCTCCTGAGGGAGTTTTTGTTGTGGAAAGTCACCGTTCAAGGAGGTGTCTGTCTTGAACTAAATTGGAACTCACATTTGCCATGAGGTGCTGAGAACTCCAAAAGAGGAGGCTTGTTGATACAACTGCGCTGCACTGCTGCTTATGCAGCTGATATGCTATAACCACACACAAAAACATTACACCAAAGGAGTGAGGTCAGGTCTGGAACATGTTTAAAAGTCCAGTTTCCCGTCTGGAAGGTGGTGGGGGAAGGCTCAGGACAGCAAGTCCAGCAGCATTTGCAGCAGCAGCAGCAGCACTTGGTTGCTCTGCAGCCCGTGTCCTGCGCTAGAGCAGCTGGCTGCAGGGGCTCTGACCTGCCCTGCTCTGTCTGCACATGAGGATGAGAATGAAACATGATGAAGATAGTAACTAAACATGATATTTAGAGTAGAGGAAAGCAAGGTGTCATTTTTAAAGTAGCAGGTATGTTGGAAGTGCTCTCAGGTACAGATAAGCCCCCTGGACAGCGGCGTTGCTTCTGTTCTGCGTGCTGCCTGCTTCCTCACTCAGCGCAAGTGGAAGCGGAAGGGGTAAAACTTCCTGTAAAAACATCCTGGTCTCTTAATTTACATTTACAAAATGATGCAGACTTTCACTTAGTCTAGGGTGATTTCTCCTTGATGTTGTTTTACATACTCTGTTTAATGTTTCCACAGAGTTGGTGTTTCCTCATTGCTGTTTCATTTAATGCTGTGTGTTGAATCAGTTGCTTTGCTGTGAATTGTGTGCACTTTGGCGGTGGTAGAGATTGTGCTTGAGTAATCTTGGGTCTTTATCACTTCTTTAAAATCTATATTTTTCAGCCCTGAACTAAAATCTGTATTTTTGAGCCCTGAACTGTCATTAAACTTAGTGACTCTCCTGATTTTCTGCTGGATGGCTCTTGAAGGAAAGATCTAGGTGTGTCGCTACTGGCAACTTTGGCCAAGAACTTAGTTCTGATGACCTAAGAGTGAATGAGAAATCTTTATGTAGTAATGGTGGTGGGGAGAAGAGCTTTACTTCATGTGCATTATCTTGTCTGCATCTCGGCTTATGTCAATCTTAGACTGGTGCTTGGTTTTACTTGGTGGTATTTTTCCACTTGGGAGGAGGAGAGGGAATTAACAGGCTTCCTAACATGATGATGCGAGTGCTTTTTAAAGAACAAACAAAACAAGGACCCCAACTCTCAGAGCAAAACAAAGTGGTGTCACTTCTATCTACCAGTCAAGAGATGTTCAAGGCAACCTTAGAGTTTTCCTTTTAACTTGTTGCTTCTGTACAGGATTCAAAGGTATTCATGTCCAGTGCATCATCTTTAGACTACAATACACAAACTTATGACACAAATCTTCTGCAGAGTAACATAATTATTTTCATGCTTTCTTTTGCATAATATTTAAGAAAAACAAGAGGAGCTCCTACAAAAATTTGTTTAAATTAGCTTGCTTTAAAGTTTGCTTGCAGGCAGAGAGTTATAAACTTCTAAATGAAAACCACATAGAAGAAAGAGTAGAAACTTTGAACTTTCCATTCTCATGGCAGTCTGACCAGCTCATGTTCTCTCGGATGTGTTGAGACTTGCCTATATGTGAAGTTAATCAGAAATGGCTATTCTGTGGTAACCAACAGTCATTCACACTCTTTGGGAATCTGAATTAATTTTTCAGCTTGAACAAGTTCCAGGTTTCCATTTTAAGAGCATTTAAGGAATCCTTTTTTCACCATGTTCTCTTGATTTTTAGCACAGCTAAGTGCTCTCTCGCACGTCCGCCCTATGCGGCGTCCAGAAACAAACCACAGCAGCAACTTGCACACTTGCAGCTAGAGCATGGCAGCAGATGAGCATCTCTGCAGCCCTTCCCCAGGAACTGTCTGCTAGGCAGGTACCTGCTGAAATGGTGCCTTGTTGTTAGAAAACCCTGCTCTGTTGGTGCTTGGGGGTTCCTGTGTGTTACACTCGGCCTCTCCAGGCTGGAGTTGCCCTGTCTGGGAGTCACCAGCTCGTGCTGGAGGGCAGGGCATGGGCCAGTATGCGGAGGTTGTTAGAGCTGTGTGGTGAGTTAGTTCTAGCCAGAAAAAAATCAGTTCCTTGGTTTGTACTGCTGAGCACAAGCTTGCTGCTCAAGGGTGGGTTAGGGTTAAATTGCTGTCACCTGGACAGAGGATCTCTGTGGCCTGTGAATAAGCAGCCCCTCAAGTCCTAGGGAGCTGGGAAGTGTCTCTCAGCAGCTGTGGGGTTAAGGAAAGCCCTGGGCCACAAGCCACTGACTAGATGATCACCTTGGGGCATGTGGGTGTGTGTGGTGCCAGTGTGTTTAGTAGGACATGGCAGTTTGCAAGTCTGGCCAGGGAGGATGGAGATGAGAAAATGAACTGAAACAGTCACCTGCAAGGTGTGCTGCCATTTCCAGGCTTGGAGTTCATGCATCTCATCTGCTATCAGCTCCACTGTGCTCTTTATTAAATAAGTCTTTATTTGCTCAAACAGAAGGTATATAGATTTGCTGCCCTGGTGCTTCCAATTAGTGAACTTGTGCCTCTAGCTTCCTTCCAGTTGTTTATTGAGCTGGATGCCTGCTCCACAGCCTCTTTCCTTGCACTGAGCTTGACCTGCTTTCCTTGCACTGGTGCAGAAAGTAGGGCAGACTTCTAACTTTGGATGTTATTAGATGGGAAGAAAAAAAGTTATTCTGGATTTTTATCATCCCCTCTTAAAAGAGCTGACCAGTGAAGGAGCACTCCAGGGAGTGGATGGTGGTGGCAGGAGCCCTGGGCTGCAGGACAGGCAGGGAGCCCTGGTCCCTGTTTGTAGGAATTCATTTGGCTGCAGATTGGGAGGTAAAACAAAGGCTGCAGCTCCTTGTAAAGCACAACTTGTGACTCACAGCGTTGCCCAGAAGATCCCTAATGAGGCCCCTGTGTTATGGGGCTGGAGAGACTCTACAGAGCTGGGGAACATAACCAAACCTCAGGCAAAGCAGTTTATTTAATATAAACACAAAGCTTAGTTTGTGGATGGCGCTTCCTCTGAGTGGCAGCAAAGCCTGGCCCTGCTTTCATGTGTTCTTGGGTCTTGTTGGCGGAGCTGCCTTTTCAGTATTACCCAAGGAAGAGACCATTGCTCGTTCTTCAGTCTATGTAGCCTGAAAACAGCGCAAACCCTTTGCATTTAAAAACTGCTCACTTCATAATACTGAGTATTAACCCGTATTTTAGAGCTGTGTCTTTCAGGCCAGCTGATGGCCTTGGTTGCTGAAGGCTAACAGGCCAAGCAGGATCCAGGCCTCCTCCTCAGTTCACCTCTTGAAGCACATTTTCTTGGTGGCTGCCATGGGGACTTTGTCCCTACCTTTGTGGGTGGGTGGTGACTCGAGTAGTTGTGAGAATATTGTTCATTAATCAGCTCTCAAATGCCAGATTTACTGTCTGTCATAAAAACTGCCTTTAAGGAGCTGTGGGTAACTGCTGCTGTAAAGAATAACCCGAGGTTTTTGTCCTGACCTCTCTCATATGATCCCTTAAAATAGAACAATGCTGCTCAGTGCAGCTTATCACAGCTTTGCAGCTGTATGTGAATAACCTGGTTTGTGACATGCATTTTCCCCTCTTCTTAATTTAACCTCTAATACTTTTCTTTTTCCTTTCTTTCAGAATGGACTGCTGAATTCGGAATTACTGCAGACCAACAGTGCAGTCCTACTTGCTGCTTCATTTATTACTAGTTATTTAAATTGGACTTTTAATATCCTGCCAGCTGCTCTTCACACACACATGGTGCATTGTTGCCATTCTCAGAATTGCATCTTTGAAATCCAGACCCTCAGTAACCTTCATCGAACAAAGAGGCCACCTCCTGCGTACGCTCCTAGAGGGATTTTTTGGACCTGCTGCCCTCTAGCTTTCTTGCTGGTGCTATATTCCTAAGACACTATGGAGCCCAGTATGGAATATTGCTTAGCGCAGGTGCTGCAGAAAGACGTCGGAAAGAGGCTTCAAGTCGGCCAGGAATTAATAGATTACTTCTCAGATAAACAGAAATCAACTGATCTTGAACATGATCAGACTATGCTGGATAAAATGGTTGATGGACTGGCCACTTCCTGGGTAAACTCCAGCAACTATAAGGTAAGGCTTCCCAGGTGGAATGTGATTCTTTAGATGGTTTGTTGTTAAGTTAGACTTGATCTAAATGAAAGCTGTATGGTAGACTTTCTAACATGCTGTCTGTAAAATGATAATCATCCTGAATCAACCATTTGTATCCAATTTCTTGGTAAATAGTAGGTAACTGATGTGATTTTGAGGACTCATGACAATAAGGCCTTAGCCAGTGAGAATTTAGCAAAAGGATTCATATTTGGTATTCACGCTTTTGATACCCAGATGTTTATTTCATACTTTGTTTGCCTATGGGATGCTTTGATCATCGCAGCAGTTGGCAAGGCTGAGGAAACTTTGTTAAAGGAGAAAAAAAAAGAGAGGAGAGTTCTAAAGCTGCCAAAAAATGTCTGTATGTGTGCATATGTCTGTGCTCATAAGCATGTGCACTGACGGTATCTTTTTAGTGTCACTGATTCTTGCTAGATTATATTCTAAATTCTGGTGGCAATTAAAGTACAATTTATTGTTCTATTACAACTAGCTCAGAAAAGCTAATCACCATGTGTCTTCCTTTGGATTTGATGATTTTTCATGAGCAGAGATGTGAGATGAACTAAAACCCTTGTTAACCCTGTAGTATTTTTTTTTTTCCATTTCTCCTGTGTGTTTATGAAGAAGTGCTGTTATTTTTATGTGCTCTGGTTTCTTCATTAGGGAGAATTTCTTAGGTGCACTTTGGAAAAATGCCTGTCCTTGTCCTTTCCCGAGGCACACTAAGGCGAGCTGGGTACCTAAGCTGTTGCTTAGGGAGAACTAGGGGATTTTGTTCCTGTCTCATGAGTCTGAGAAAATCTGAGGTAAAACCTCCTACAGATCGAAGCCTGAAGCTAATTAACCTCGTGGTGTGCTGTGGAGCACAGCTGGTAACTGGAGTTGTTTCCTGTGGACGTAGAGAGTAGCGTATGGGTTGCTTGTGATCCAGAGTTCAACATATTCAGATTCATTTAAATTATGGTTTTTTTTAAATAGAAATTTAATTTGAAACCAGAATGCAGAGTATTGGCTTGTGTCTTCTATGCAGATGCAGTTTTATTCTTCATATCAGCAAGCAACTGCAGGGGAACCAAAAAAGGCAAAAGCCAGAACAGGCTTTGAGTGAAACCTTTGAGTGAGACCAGCTGAGCGCCCTGAGCCTGGCGCAGGGACCCTGCTTTGGTATCGGACCTAGACTTAGTCACATGCCAGTGTCCAGGTGGTTTTAGTGCCAGTGTCTGTAATGTTGTCACCTTTCCTGACTGCTCGTGGGGGGCTGTGGAGCCTCTGCTGTGCTGGTGTTGGTGAGAATCGGGGAGCTGCTGCAGTCTGATGGAGTTCGTGGATTAGCGTTACAGCCCTGAGAGCGAAAGGCCAAGCCTTGCTGCCCTGGAATGGCCATCTGGAGAGCTGAGCTCCAGTTGTTTGGTCACAATTGGAAAAGCTGTTACATTTGCAGTCTGTCGTTCCCTTGATCTGGAAAAAAATATCATTTGAAGCAAAGATTGAGGCCATCTGCAAGATTTGAGATTTCTTAAAATTTCAACGATAAAGGGTCCTCTCTGAAACTTAGCCTGCGTTTGGATGACAGAAGCATTAGCTTGGGAGAGGGTTCAGTTAATTCACGGCATCTGCCTCTCTGGGACTGTTTTAGCTGAACAATTGTGCTTATGTTTTTGCTGGGGGAACTTCAGCCAGCCCAAGACAAGTGACTTCTGTGTGTCAGTCCTGGTCAGAGTTCGGACCAAAGAGCCCCAGCTGATGATGAAATTATTAAGCCTTTACAAGGAGGATTCAAGCTGTCTGCCTCACTAGAATACAGTTTGAGCTGTGTAGGTCATGACCATGGCTGGTTAGGTCTTAGTTGTTTGTTTTGTGGACATTGATTCTGTTTTAACATGAGGCTGCTTTGTGAAATCCTTACCCTTAGCTCTGGGAGGGAGACAAGACCATCTTTTGTTTCGGGGGATGCAGTAAAAGGCAGTTGTGGAGAGGGAGGAGATGGTCCTCTTTCCTTGTCGCTATCCAAGTCTAAAAGCATCATGTAGGAAACAGGAGGGGGACCCAAGACCCTTCTCATAGCACTGAACTGTCGAATGTCTTCTGCCAAGCAGCCTTGTGACCTGGTCACTTGTCCTCGCTCCATAGTGAGGGACTGGCTGAGGATGCCTGGATAATCCAAGATGCTTTTCAAGTAAAGGAAGCACAAGGGATGGGGTCTGTATTTCCCCAGCAGTGCCAGAGGTGGCTGGGGAACAGAGGAGTGGTGGGAAGAGCCACTGTCTTGGAGAGGATCTGGCAGGTCCTAGGGCTAAGGAATCTGTGTGTGTAGATCCCGTCCCATGGGTGGGTGCCTGGTCCAGACCTGAGGGTGAGGAGCTTTTGTGCTTGCAGGGCTCCCACTTTGGTTATTCTAGCTCCTAATTGAGCCTGTTATGGCTCAAATGGTGAAATAAATGGTGAAATATTACAGAGAAATTGTGTTTCTCCTGACAAAAATTGCTAATTGTGTTGGGGAAAGCAGCCGTGCCCTTCCATCTATGCCTGAATCATAGAGCTTGTTTCACTAAGCTGAAGAGAAATAAAACTTACATGAATTAGATTTGTTTCTTAAAATTTATTCAAAGCACGGTTTGGTTTCTCTAATTGAGGGTTAGAACAGATGGCACAGGCTTAGTTTAAAGTGGTGTCCATTAGAGTGACTTAAGCTGATGAATGGTTGCTCACTAGAAGCATACATTTGTTCTCGGTGCTGTATTTATTTTAGTTGAAATTCAATGGGAGAAATCCTGATTTAAGATGTAATTATCAGGCATGGTTATGGGTTGATATGATAATTTGTGAGTGTGTTTTGAGTGTTTAGTGTATGGGGAGGGGAAAAAGACTTCCTTGGGAAGGGAGTGGGAGGCAGATGGTTCCAACCAGCTGCTGCTGTTAGCTGGGGAGTTCCGAGGTGCTGACGGGTGTGTGAGGATTAGCCCTCCATGCAGTCACCACAGTCACTCCCTGAAAACTTCTTTATTGTGAAGCTGGGTAATTGCTGTTATGAGTGAAGACAAGTTAGTTATTTGATATCCAGGAGACGTGAGAAGCGGAGCATGGAGGGGGAGATGTCTGGAGGTCTTGGCTGAGAGCATGTGTTCCCTGCCTGTGCCCATGTCTCGGGGATCTTGTAGGAATGGCCTCTCACTGCTCGTGTTGCCCGGGTGGAAGCTAGACTTGAAATGCATTTGCAATCTAATGTCCAGTCCTTGACTTTAGGCTCCGGCGTTGACATGCTCCTAATCTCTGGATTTTCCTGCCCTAAGCTACTTTTGGCTCCAGGATATCCAGTTCCTGGAGGCATGGAAATGGTTAATTCCCAGCACACTCGTGGTCCAGCTGGTCAGGCAGTTTTTCTTGGTGAGTCTGGTAGCTGCACCTGCCTTTCCAGTGTTCCCCGTGGGTTTGGGAGCTCGATCCGGTGGTTGTGCCGTGCTTGCCAGGTTGGTGCCAGGTGCCATAGAGGCACGTGCAGAATGGAGCTGGAGCAGACAGGCTAGGCTGAGGTTAGCTTTAGTGCTGGGATAGTGTTTCACTCGTGGCACTGCAGTGCTGGTCAGCTGGGTTTTCCCAGAAGTGCCTTTTGGGACCAGGGCAGTTTGCTGTTCCATGGAAAACCCTGAGGGTGCTGGCTGACTGCAGGGGTCTCGGTGCTCACAGCTGAAGTGTCTGTGGAAAAGGCAGATTATTGGGGATTTATTCCCTTGGAGATAAGGGTATACTAATGCTATTGTAACAGGCTTTCCTGGACACTTTTCAGGAATGTGCTGTACAGTTCTAGTTGCCCATGTCCAAGAAAGAGGAATTCAAGCTGGAACAGGTGCAGGGAAGGGCTAGTGGGGTGTTCAGCGGGTTAGAGAGCCTGGCTGACCAAAGGAGATGAAATGTGTGGCTTGTTTAGGTTGCAGAATGATGGCTGGGAGGGAACACGACTGCCATCTATAAATACATCAGAGGGCTGAGCATCACAGAGCAGCAACACCCGGAGCTGAAGGGCAAGGCTGACACAAGACCCAATGGGTATGGACTGGCTGTGAGCAAGTCTGGCCTGGACAGCGAGCACAAGTTTTCTACTGCAAGAGCACTGGGGGACTGGAAAACCCTTAAATAGAAACAGATGTGGACAAGAAAGGTGTCTGATTTTTCACAGGATAGTTCCTGTGAAGTATCCCATGTACAGGATAGACTAGGATTGTCATGGTTATGGTTAAAGTCCATTTCTGGGATTCTCTTTTTTTTTCCTCTGGTACAGCAGGTAGAATGTCTTGCCTGAAGCTACTCTGAGGCTGTGAATAAACCTGACTATTTTAAAGTACTGCCTTTTTGGTGTCTAAAAATCCCCAAGTGACTTAGAAGATGGTCTGCATAGAAAGTCACTTGGCAGTTACTGCAGTGCATTTGTCTCTGGGGTGGGATTAGCAGTTGCTCAGTGATTCAGCTACCTTGGGCTTGGTAGGTAGCAGGATAAGGGGGTGGGTTTTCTCGGGCTCTGCCTCCTAGCTGTGGATCAGAACCTGACCTGGAGATGAGCTGCAGAACCCAGGCTTGTGGTGTCGTCTTTGTAAGCTCAGTGTGTGGCTCTGCTAGGAGCAGAGGCCTCAGGATGGCCCTGTGGGATTCCCTGTTTCCCTGATGCTGACAGAAATGCTCGTGTGTCCCCGCAGTCCCGGCAGCAGCCGCCGCTGGTTTCTCTCACCCATCTGGGTTCTCTCAACCCAAAACCTTCATGCCTTCCTGGCCCTCGCTTTGGAGGAGAGGCTTCAAAGCCCTTCTTGTCTCATGCTTTGAACTGCACCATGGAAAATCACCTCCTGGGAGTCCCCATAGGCAGAGAGATCTACTTAGTTGCCTCTGACTTTGTTGAGTTTTAATTAGGCCATTTTGTTATAAGCAGAAGACCTTTATGAAGCTTCATTTCCTTTGGCTTTTCTATGTAGCCCTGCTTGTCTCTAGTGTTGGGGTTTTCCTCATACTGAAGCAGTTTCTCTTAATGGGATCCCTTTTTTTCTGCTTGGGTACTAATGTTTATTAGAGGAATATCTTTGGGATTGCT
>JAUBOD010001105.1:1829739-1845362 GCA_032353885.1 Nothura maculosa
AATTGACCTGCAGGTCTGTTTTGGCCAGGAGCTTACCAGCTTGTGATGGGTATCATGGCTGAGTTATCTCAGGCAGGTTCTGTTAGAAATCCCTGTGTTACTGGCTTTGACAGCATTTTTGATCTTAATGTGTAGGCTAATATCTGATAAAATCGTTAAAGGTGGCTCTGGGTTGAAAGCACTGCTATATCTTTGCAGGCAGTGTGCAGAAGAGCATGTTGCCTTGGTAGTCTAGACTGAAATAATTTGAGACCCAGCGTAAAGCTGTGCAGAGAGCCCACACTAAAAGCAGTATATTAAACTGCTCTACAGACCATTTTGAAGCACACAGCTCACAAAATGAATCTTCATTCTTTATTTTGTTCCACATCCCCATCTGCAGCATCTACAGTAAGTACAAAGTCGGTGTCAACACCAGGATCTCTGCAGCGATCCCGCAGTGACGTGGACGTGAATGCAGCAGCTAGTGCCAAGTCTAAAGTGACATCTGGAGCATCTACCCCCTTCAGTTCTGCTGCAGCCCTGCCCCCAGGCTCATATGCATCACTAGGTAAATGTACATATTTTTCTGCAGTTGTTTTTTTTTACTACCAGAAAGTGTGTAGATTCTTTCATTTGAATATTAAACTGTATTTTAAAAGCATATCTCTGAGATACCTACCAGCTGTCCAGCATCAGGGAATGGTCTCTGTGTTTTGGGCTTATGGTAAAGACTTGAAAAGGGATATAACACTTGGAAGCTTTGATGGTCTTCCTCTGTCTGCCTTTTTTTTCCTGGGGAGAAAGTTTCTGTTGTGCCACTGTGACACTGCTGAGGAGAATGCTTAGTGTTCAGGTCCCTTCTGATGTGTCACTTCCTGCTCTTCCTTCCCTGAGGCTGGTTTTCTGTGGTTCATCTTATGTTTTACAAACTGAATCTTGGTTGAGTTACTCGCTTTATCTTTTACCAAAGAGAGAAGAGGTGTAGAAGTGAAGAGAGGAATTAAGTCTTTCTATTTCACTACACAGTAAGGACATAACTAGCCATTCCTTAGGCAGGCTCTCTCTGGATTATGACCACATGTTACATTTTTTCCAAGTACTGTATGCCATTGTCAGGTGCCCTGTTCTTTTGTGACAATGAAGTTTATATTTGACTTTCTTTTCTCTCCCTGCTGGGGCTGTGCTGTTGCTGTCTGGCTAAAGGAGAAGTGCAAGGTGGTGATTGATGCTATTTTCTTAGCCTCAACTTGGTTTTATGAGTCTAGGTTTGTCCCAGATAGTGCTGAGCACCTGAGCTGGTTTCTCATTCTGTTATTTTCATACTCACTTAGTTCCAGACTCTTCACTGATTTATCTTCATAAAAGCGGGAAGAATCAGATACCTTGTCCACACTAGAATCACTGGTCTTAATTTCCATTGTGTAGATTAAGCCTTTACTGAATGAGATAACACGTAGCTCCTGTGTAGTGCATTTGGTCTTTAGTTTGACATAGAATCATTCTGTAAATTATGTAGGATGCTTTCAATAGACTCCTTTAGCAGCTAGGTTTTTCTTGTCTAAAATATTTTATCTTAGCATAAATCTCTTGGTTGTATTTGGTTCAGAGGTCGTGCAGTAGTGTTTTGTCATGGTTTAAGTTGGTCGTTCTTGATGCATTGCCATAAAAACTTAGTTCAACCTGTGGAGCTGAATGCATGTTGGTGTGTGTTCAAAGCTTCCAGCTGCAGGAATTTTGGGTTGCTTTGTATACTGGTTTCAGTGGCAAAACTGCTTCAAAACAGTCCTGTGTCATGAAGAAGAGGGAAATAGAGGGGAACAAACTGTTAAAACTGGTTTTGTTTTTCATTGGGGACTGCAAATACAGTGTCAGTCTCGCGCTTAAGACGGACTGTAGCAGAAGTGGCAGACTAGCTCTGACTTAGACCTGTGGTTGTACCTAAAGGATTCTGTTTCCCTTTGAGCTAGTAAGGAAGTTTGTCACCTGTGCATTTCCATGAAAGAATTATTGAGACAAAACCCAGAATTTAGCAAAGTTAAGTGTTACTGTAGGATTAAAAAACCCCCAAACTTAAATATGTTCTCCAGATGCTTCAGGCTTGCATTTGCTGCTTAATCAAACTTCCTTTCCTCCTTCTTTTCTCTGATTATACTGATTCTTCCCTATTAATCCTCTCCTTTATTTTCTTTTTAATTTGCTTAAAGATGGTACTACCACTAAACCCGAGGGTAAGCAGTCGCTCTGTGTTAACCGAGGTGTGTCTCCAGTCCTACCACCCCTACCTGGTCTCTGTTCTCCGAGTGTCACCTGGTTCTCATCCGTGTTCACTGGTGCTCTGCATGAAGTGTTGCATGGTTGTTCTGCTCATTTTGATGCCATGGGGTTTTCTTCACGTCTCTGGCCCGCTCACAGGCACCGCTCTGGTTTTAAGCCTCACTTCTGATCACCGAGTTGTATCTGGGCGTCTGTTTCAACGGGTGCTTTTGGTTGAAGGTGACCTGTGCACAGATTTAAAAGAAAAGGGCTTGTGTTCTCCAGCTCTACTATGTGTAAAGGTTTGCTGTGTTTTTCCATCTGAAGCTCAGGTCTCAACTGCCAAATGCTTTCAGGGGGAGACTGGGCAGCGAGAGAGTTTAATGAGATGATCACATGGCAGAAAAATGAGGGCAGTAAACAATGATCCCCAGGGAAAGAATATTTAGTCAGCCTCTTTAAACCTGAGCAGTCTGTTATTGATAGCTGAGTAAGGTGCCATGGATCTGAGAGGGTTGAGGGAAAGTGTTTTCCAGGAGAAGACATTGTGAGCCTGGTAGTTTGGGAGGGCTCCCAGTCCACTTCTCTGGCTCTTTGTCAAGGTTTGTTCTTTATTTCTCACTTCTCAAGCGAGAAAAGATCACTGAGAAATCACTTTAGAAGTACACAGGGATAGAAAACAAGAAGACCTTACGTATAATGAAGAAGAAAGCCCCTACAAACCCATTTTTCCCTCATGCAAGTCTCTTCTCAAGGGATCTGTTACTTTCTTATGGGGCATCTCCTCGCTTGCCGTAGGACATGGTATTTTGAGAAGTGCCAGCCTGTCCTTGTGGGGTTGGGGTTTCTTCCCCCCAACTATTGATACATTGAGTTGTTACTTAAAGGGAAAACATTCTAGCATCTCCCGAACTGGCATTTAATCTTAGTGTAAATAAACAAACCGGCTCTTAATCATGGGCAAGTGTTTAAGCTTTGATCTGTCGCTAATGAGGAATGTGAAGTTAACTTAAGCATCTGTGTTTCTAAATCAAAAGCCATTTGGATGAGAATTCCAGACTGATACAGACTGGAGCTTTCTTGCTCATTGCTGACCCTTCTTCCCTTCTCAGCTCCCAAACCTTTCTAGTTTCACTCTAACTTTGCAAAGTTGAATATTAATGTCACTCTCTGAAATACCCTGTGCAGCTCTTTAAAATGTTGTGTTTGTGAGTAACATTTGTGGAGGGCTAGTTTACCACCTGTCCTCTAAAATACCTTTGGTTTATTAAATACTTTGTTGTCTTGATGTGAAAGCATTTTGATGTGTGATAGGTTTTCTTTAAATTACTTTGGAAGCAGATCAGATTTTTTTAAATACAAGAATATTTTAAAAGCACCTTTAGAGGTGGGAATTTTGAAATAAACTCTCAGAAATGAAGTTTGCCATTCCCTTCATGTTGAGCTCCATCTCATCTCCTCTTTCTACTGGAGAATTCTCTGGGGCAAGGATAGGGATCAGGGAGGATTATAACAACGGGGCACACTTGGAACCTGAGTGTTTGAAGGGTGACTTTAATCAGTGTGTTTGAAGCTCTTCATTGTCTCTGGTGCCCTTTGAGGCAGTAGAGGGGGGAAACAGCCTGTTCAGGGTTCAGCATGTCCTTTGAGGTGGGCCAAGGTCTTCTGCCAATTCTCTAATCGTTCAGAGTTGGTCAGTAACTGTAGGCAAGACAAAACATCATACTCTTGACATAAATAAATCTTAAGTAGACAAAAAAAGTAGAGAAAAGACTCCTTGCTCTGAGAGGAATATACATACACACATGTGAAATGCTTTTCAAATATAAAAGGCAGAAATTGCATTTCCTCCCATCCTCCTTTTGTGCATTTTATTTTATTTTATTTTTATTTTGCAGGTCACTAAAGAGCAAATTGCTGTGGCTCCTGATGTAGCTCAGTTTATTAAATGTGCAGCCTGGGTCCCATCGGGACTGTGTGTAGCTGCAGTGGGCAAGTTCAGCACCATTCCCTGCAACGGGAGCCGGCTTTGTGCTCCCTTGGCAGTTCCATCTGCTCTGCCCTCAGCCTTCCCTCTGCTTTGGTTTTGAGCCTGGCTTCTCAAAGCAGGAGCAGGATGGAAGTGGGTGATGCCAGTGGCAAGAATATAAGCAAGCAGTGGAGCCTTTGGTTTTAGTATTGTCATCCTAGTTGGAAAATGGATAAAAAGCACTTTTTGGGAAGGTAGCATAAATCTGTATCTTAAGTCCCTGTAGGTTTGGCTGGCTGTGCTGCAAGGCTGTGCCTTTGTGCTGTGCACAGTTAGTCTCAGCCCCAAAGCTTGGTTGTCTCCTCAGTGAGCTTAAAGGACTAAGCTTAGGCTAAAAACAAGGAGTTTGAGCATGGCGGCTTAAACTGAGCGACCAGTTTAAGCTTTTGTCTAGAGAAAGACTTGGGAAACCAAGAGGTTTCCCTGTTCCGTCAGTTTGTCTCTTGCAGGTGCTGACTTCTGACCCACAGCCAGTGGGTGTTTCTTGCTTTGTGTGGGAGTGTGGGACCTTTACTTGTTTTTTAATAAAATAAACAAATTTGTTTATTTGTGCTTGTTCTTTAAATCTAGTAAGATATTTTAATATACTGTGGGACCTCTGAAATTTAGCTCTGAAAATGACTGTCTTAAAAATAAACAAAACCTCCTCCCCAACTTTAAGAGAGATTTCTAAATGCAAACACTCAATGTGGAGTCTTTCAAAATCCTCTGAGTAACAGTATCATATGTCAAGTTTAGATCAAGAGTTTTTTTCCTATTTTTTTTCTTTTTTTATGAGGTAGAAAAACCTTTATCCCTTTTAGAAACCAGTTGGGGAACTCTATCCCACTGCTGTACTGCTTTTCTCAGAATATGCTAATTCTTCTAAGAGAAGCAAAAAAATAGTGGTTATAACATATAGATTGCTTTGTGGTTTGGACTAGATACTACTGAAAGCAAAGAAGTTTTGTGAGGGGAGAGTTTGCTTGAGATTTCTTTAAAAAAACAATCTGAATAAGTTGCCTGTTGTGTTTTTCTTGTTAGTCTTCCTTGAAATTAATTTTTATCTCTGGGGTGAGATGATAAAGCCACACAGATAATTTTATATGCAAATAACTATTGGATGTGAATGCAGGCCTTTATTTGCAGGTGAGATGACACTATTAGGAGAATGTAATAGACATTTGTGTTGTATAGATGAAAATCTGTATGAATGTGCTAGGAATGGTATGATACATGTGAAAATCCTTGAGATTTTCAAGCCAGATAGATACAGTTTCATCTTATATTATTGTAAAGTGAGTAGTTCTTGGACACCATAAAACTAATCTAAAAATTATGCCCGTGTGTGTGAAAGAAGGCAGAGCTCATCGTGAAGCTGTAAAGTTAGAGCCTTGTAGTAGTAAGTTGATAAAGTAAGAAACATCTCTCATCTTCCTGGTGTTTTTATCCTATACAGATCAGCTAAAGGTGATTTTTGAGTGGGTTTTTTTCCTTCTCCTCTCTGTTTTAGCTTAGGACTGAATTTGGGAAGTATCATTGAGAATCCTTTTTCTTGAACAGTATTTTTATTTTGCTTGAACAGTATTTTTATTTTGAATCCTTAGTATGCTTACAGATAGCAAGACTATTATTAAAAATAAATACATGTTTTTTACCAACAGAAAGTATCACTTTTGAAAGCCTATTGACTTGTGTTTGTATTTCAAGGACTATGTAACTTACTATGTAAGTTGTTCTAATTTGATTGATAGTCACACACTGATTTTAATTTGGGCCTTCGATTTTCCTTTTTTTGGGATCAGAAAACAGTGCTGTCAAAAACCAAACATGGTTTTTTCTTTATACACGTTTTTAGCTTTGTTTTGTAAACATGGACAGTCATTTGTTGCATGTTTTCCCAACTTCCTCTTAGTCATCTGAAGACAGAGTGATGAACTTGCATTGCAGATGCAAGAAAAATTAAAAATTTAAGGATCTTGAGAAGCCTGTACATAAAATATCGACCCATTTTCATGCTCAGGTTTCAGCAAACTTACCACCTTTTGCTCTCTACAGTGCTGAGGCTTTTGGTGTTTTGGAAGGAGAGGTAGTTACCTCCATTGGTATTTCTTAATATCTGGGCTAGTGAATAAACTGCAGTTTATTACATGTTCTCCTGATACGGTATCCACAGATAATTGGTTCTACATAGATCTGTTCCCTTTCAGAGCTGTCTGAGCTTATTCTAAAGCTTGTTGCTGTTTGGGAAGATCTATTTGTTGTCTTTTCCTTCTGCCAGCAAGTCCTGATTTTTTTCCCCTCTCAGAGCTGAGAGTTTTTGTAACTTGCCTGTCAAAACTAAACAAGTTGTGAATATCCTGAGGGCTGGATGGGAGTCCTTTCAGCCTGGGTTGTCCTTGTCATGTCCTGCATGTGCTCCTACCTTCTGTGGAGTGAGGGGGGACCTGAGGAATGTATGTCTGCTATATTGCCACCTGGATGTTTATGGTAAAGATGCTAGGGTGGGAGATAAGTTGTGGTTGTATAGATTATTCTCCTACCTGTTTTCTTTCTTTTTTCTTTCCCTCTACTGCTGTGCCTGCAGCTTGAAATCATCCTCTGAATGCAGAGTAGCACTGGCATCAGCCCTGAGAAACAGCTTTGGATTTGGCTGAGAACTGACTTGTAAAAAAGTGCTGAGGGAGATCTTTGTGCTCCTCTTAATTATCTTTTCTTTCCAGTTTACTAGAGACAGATAGTTGAACCTTAGCACTGGAAAAGAACTTTCTGTAGGAAAGAGCCCTGTCCCAGGAAGGGGATGAACTGATGACCTTATAGAGGGTTTCTAGCTCAAATTTCTGTGGCTTTTTTTCATGAGGAAAGAACAGAAAAAGGAGCAAGAGCACTTTGAGACTTTATATTCATTCTCTGCTTAAATAGAGGGCAGCCACATGGAATCTTTTTTCCACAGTGTTGATTGTGTTGGAAGGGACTCTCCATTACAAGTTAAGTTACACCGATAGGGATAGATACGTCAGGTCTGTAAAAAAGGAAATCCAAATGCAAGGGAAAGGGACCTGCAATAACTGTGCAGTTGGACTGTGGTCTGCACTCCGTGCACATCGGTCAGGATACGGAGCACGGGGCTGCTGCTTGGAAATCCCAGCCATGGAGTGTGGGGAGGCGTCTGTTGAGCCTGACATGGGGATCACCTCATCACAAAGTAATGCTTGGATATAGGATGTAGCAGAGCAAAACTTCTATCCTTTTGTAAAGAAATTATTATAGAACAGAAATAAAGGCTGTAGTGCAAGGTAATATATATATATATTTAATCATAACAGCTACAAGCACTGCAGAACGCAAAGAGATTTTTGATCTTCCACTGTGTTTCCACTCCCTACCCTTCTGTCTCAGCCAGGCTTTGGAAAGAGGTCGCTCTTCCCTGTGAAATTCTTGAGTATGTCAGCACTGCTAGTGAGAAGAGGCAGGGCTTTAGCCTACTGCTCTTGGAAGACTCCTATTAACAGTCTCATTTTCCTTGTTTTCCTCCAGGTCGGATTCGTACCAGGAGACAGAGCTCTGGCAGTGCCACAAGCGTCACCTCCACGCCTGCTGACTCCCGCGGACGCAGCCGGGCTAAAGTAGTTTCACAGTCCCAGCGTAAGAGAGTTTGATTTTGAGCAGGAAGGGGGAAGAGAAAAAACGTTGTTAATGTTGCTCTTAATATTATGGTAGTATCTGACTGAGATCTGAGGTCCCCTCTGCTGAGCAGAGTGATGCTGGGATGTGTAATGAAAGGAACCCTCCTCAGCAAGCTTTCAGCGTATACTTCTGCTGACAAATAAGCCCCCAGATTTGTCACAAGCTGCTTTTTCCCCTGTTGCACAGCAGGCTTGCAGATTGCTGTGCAGTATACGGCTAAACCTCTTCTGGGTCCCGCTGAGACGTCTTCTGTGTCTGTAGCTGACTGCTGTCTCTCGGGTTCTTGCCCTACCAAGCTTCTCTTGCTTGTATTATTGTATTTCTGTATGTGTATAATGTGAGTTGTCTGAAGTTAATGTGTGATGTAGCATCCATTTAAAATAGGACATTATCCCTTCTATGAAGATTATGGGGGAAGTAACTTTGCAGTCTGGTTTAGAGGACACATATGTGCTCTCTGGCTTCCTTGCATGATATGATTTCCCCAAGAAGCCACACATACAATTTTTATCAAGTATATCTAAGAATTTTGTCACTCACACTTGAAAACAATAAAGGGTAGGGAGAAACTGTTCATTTCTGAAGATAATCAAGCTTGTGGATAAGAAGAGATGGGGCTAGTGGAGAGACTTATTTGTTCAGAGCACTTGTCTTGCTTTGCACCCTTGTTTAGAAGCCCTCATCTGTTCACGCTGTCATTGCTTTGCCCTGTCATGCTAGAGGGATGAGGAACTAGGTTTATAGCATTAAGTTAAGTAAAAGTTTTATATTCAGAATAGAAACAATTAGAAATCTTTATATAGAGGCCATGAAGGATTTTGGCCTTTGATACTCTGATCTAAATTCATTCATACAGTTTAGACTGTAAAACTGATCCAAAATGAGAAATGACCTTTTTTCCTGATTTCAGTTTAGTGAAGAACAGATGAGAACTCTCAGTGTGTTTAATGAACAGCTGAATATCCAGAAGTTTTAAACAATATCTATATTTTTAATGATGTCTTATGGCCTGTTAGGTGACATCTAGTTTGAATCCTGATTCCAGCCTGGCCCACCAGCTGAGATCTTTATCTCCTAGGCCAAGCATTTTATGAAGCAAGCTATGGATCAAATACAGTATAGACACAGGACTAAATCATGTGTCCACACAGTGGCTAATCCTGTTTCAATTTTTCAGAGTGGGCTGGAGTATAATTTACAGCAGAGTTTGGGTCTACATACTTGGTTGATATTTCCCTAAAAAGCTGATCAGCCTAAAACTGTTGGTTGCATCTGTGCATTAACCCACTACATTCTGCAGAGGCTTTTGGAGTGACACGTTTGTGAAGAAATCTGTCTGCACTGTGTATAACATAAACTGCATGCTGAACGCTGTATTGTCTTGCTGTCTTTTAATCCACTTTTTGCCTGTCCTTTCGTCTGCCCTCATAATCAAGGATCCAGATCAGCTAATCCTGCTGGTGGTAAGAAACATTTTCCCTTTCTTGCTTTCTCACATTATTTCCTTCATGTTTTTTTAAGCTGCTGAACCTGTAGGTTCCCTCTTTCCTGTCAATGTTACATTATCAGAGGCTTAAAAAGCATTTTCCTAAAGTTGGAAATCTAAATGTATATAATAACTGGCTTAGTAATCAAACATGGTAAGCACACATTGTGTATAGAAGCAGACTCATTATTGTAAGCATTGCAGTGATGTTCCTGCTGCTTAAACTCTAGGTGCTAAATTCTTCCAGTTATTTCAGTGCAGTGTTGACATCTGTGAGGCAGTGTAACTGAGAGGAGTATTTGGCTCCCAGGGTGTGAATGTTGGGCATGTGACTGGCAACTGTCACAAATATTCTCACCCAGCACTATGGACAATGTTGGGAATATGTGGTTTGATTGGAGCAAGGAATTTGAGCTAACACTAGTTGTGCTGTTGTCTGTCAAATTAATAACATTGCATACAGTCTTAAGATAGAAAATATCTCTTTGATTCTTAATAATCATAGCAGTGTTCTGGAACTGATTTTTTTGACATTTGTGGATGCTTTTTAGAAAGACAGCAGCGTGAATATTAATTCAGAATGTAAACTCACCTGAATGATTTTGCAGCCTTTTCTTGACTGTTTTAGCAAATAAATGAGTGTGAGGAATGACAGCAGCAGAATTTGTGTGACTTTTATATATCTGAAGAAGGAGGAAAAGAAAGGCCTCAACTCCATTACTTTTAGGCCTTTGTGATGACCTGTAAAAGAGGTTTACTTCATTCCTAACAATGTAAAGTAGCCAAGGAAGTCTCAGTGGCTGCAGCCAGACTACTTCTGGTGCCATGACAAGCTGCTGCAATGCAGGGGTACTTCCACACTGCACTGTCTGCCTTGTCTTTACCTTGGCCGAGCAGCAAGGGTAGTGCAAACAGAATTGTTAATGCATTTATTGTCGATGGGCTTTCCTTAGTCATCATCCACAGCCCATGGGAAATGCTCCAGTGGGTTTTATGTGGGCTTTGAGTCAAATTCTAAAACGTAGCCTCTTGTATTTCAACTTTACTGTCAGTGTTTCAAACCTTGATTCCCTCCTCTCACATTTTTTTTTCTTTTTTCCCCCTCCTCTAGCTGGAAGCCGGTCTAGTTCTCCGGGTAAACTCTTAGGAAGCGCCTATGGTGGCCTGAGCAGTGGATCATCCAGAGTCCAGGCGGTGTCATCGTCATCAGAAAAACGCAGCAAGATCCCTCGGAGCCAGGGATGCAGTCGGGAGACAAGTCCCAACAGGATAGGACTAGGTAAGAGCAGCCACTGCAGTGACACATTGATCAGCGTGTTCAAAGGAAATTTTTTCCTATTTGTTAGAAAATTAAGTATTACTTTCACCTTTGAGTTCTTCAGCTATCAGATTTATGTTTTATCTCAAGAAATATTCGGTTTTTGATTGCAGCATCTAGGAAGGTAGTTCTAAATTTCTAGGTTGAGCCATAGTTTCAGAGTAGGCTTGAGATCATCATGGAAAGGCTTCTGTTTGAAAGCTGACATGAGCAACACTGTTGGTTCAGGCAGCAAAAAGAGTTAAGTGACATGAGAAATATCTCATTTGGCATCAGTGACTTAGCCCTAAAGGGCTTGATTAATTGAAAGATGTTTTTGTGAAGTCAGTTGGTATCAAGGGCAAAGAGCATCTTGAACTATTTCAGAAATTTTGTAGCTTAAATGATTTGCTGCTGCTGATCCTGGATATCTTGGATCATTTCCCTAAATGATATTTTGGACCTGTGCTCTAATTAGTCTGTTTCCACAGTCTCAGTGACTGTTACATAAAAATTCCAAAGTTGTTCTTAATTTCAAATTTATCAGCAGATTTTTTTTAATTAGCTGCATAGGCATCCTTATATAGAAACATTTCTTTACTTGGTGTGAAGGTGCTCTACGTGTGCTCTGTGACTAAAAAGGTTTTTAGTTTTGAAGTAAAATGGAAATGTTTTCAGAAATGTGACTGAGTTTTATAGAGAGGAAGATCATTTTTTAAGATAACGTTACTGAAATATTTTATGCCACTGAAAAAAGACTAGGAGATAGAAATTGATTGAAATTTTAACCTTAAGACTGATTGAAATTTAACTATTTAGCTCTTGTATTTTGAATTTAAGCTGCTTTCTGGTTAGAGAAATGTTAATTGAGAGCTATATCTTATTCATTGTTCAAATATACTGAAAGGAATTTGAAGTACCAGAGCACACATGCTGTGTTGTGATCCATAAAAAAAATCCATGTTGTTTCTTGTGATTATCTTTCCAAATGCAAAGTTTTCCTCATGTCTACTCTATTTTATGGCCTTTCTATGAATATATTGTGCTTTTCTGCTCATTGCCTTCAAAATGTAAAGCACCTTCTTGGTTTTAGGAATCATTATTCTGCTATCACTCTGCAAAAAATGTTGCTTCCAAAAGGAAACAAAAACTGATGGACAATACCATCAACTGTGCTGAAACTTATTGTACTTGTGTTGTTTGATTTGAAAGTCTTTAGTATCAGAAGGGAATTTGCTTTTTGTGAAATGCTCACTCTTGGGTTGCAAGCTTTCAGGTAGATCGTGGGAGCCTCAGGAATCCCTTGGAAAGGGTAATTTATATCTCATTGCTCTGATGTGCTCCCTGTGGACACAGGCAGCGCTTGGTCTTTGGGAGTGGGAGAGAATCTAACCTGCTTTTGTTCTGCTTGCCCAGGCAACCAAAGCCTTTGGACTCATTGGAGCAGGAAACACTATGAGCCTTGTGTTGACTTCAGCACTTGGTTGCAGAAATTTTATGCCTTTACTTGATTTTTTTAAAATGTGGTATTGGTTTGGATTGAGATAAGCTTTGAGCTGTCACCTTTGTAACATTATCCCATTGTATTTATTACTTTCTAGCATAATATTTATAATATTTTGTATTTATTGTGTTGCTTAAGTTCCCATTTTTCTCCTTTCCTTCATTTTCCTCTTAGTCATCCATTTTGTTAAGCAGCCTCCCATTCATCTCCCTCCTAAAGTTGTGGATGGACTTTCAGGCTTTTGAGGGGTTACTTATGTTTTTAGTAATGTGCTTGTGTCTAAGTTAGGCTGAAACCTTTAGTCTGTGCATCACAGTGCAGCAAGTGCTGAACAACCTTGTCAGGCTGGTAGAATTAGCTAATTTGGGGTCCTGTTCATCCATTAGTTTGCAGAGGTGGATGAGCTCCAGTAGGACCAGTGCAAGAATAAGCTCAAAGAGAGCATGAGTCCTGCAGCTGGGCTTTGTGCAAGAACTGGCCGCTTCTTACGCTCTTCTGAGGATGAGGGCAATGCCAGCCTGTGCTGTAGGTGCCCATGGGCATGAGGAGCTTGCTGTGAGCTGCCCTTGTCTTGCTGGACACGGACACGCCAGGGAGAAAGCTTGTCCAGCATGTGGAAATCAGCAGTGGTTGCCCAGCCGGGAAAGGAAGAACATAGCTCGTTTAATCTCATTTCTTGGGATCGTTGAACCAGGGCTTTCCTAGGAGTGACCTGTATTTCCAGTGTGTCGGGAGTTCATCTCCATGAAGTTAATTTGTTGCACGGGTCAGTCGGGCCTCGTGTCCCAGCTGGGGCTGCGGTGCAAGGACGTGCTGAGGATCAGCCACCTGCTCCTGTCCCGGAGCACCCTGTCCTGGAGGGGATTTGGCTTCAGGAGCAGCTCCTGCTGCTGACCGGAGGAGAGGAGAAACCAGAGCCTCGAATGCCAGCTGGATTGGAGAGGAGTTGAGGGATCTGGAGCTGATGTCAGTCCACAAAATACGAAGCACAGCTGGGCATGTGCTTCACATAGCACTTGCTATGTTGGGTTTATGCTACGTGTGCCTAATGGAAAGCTGGAGGAAATGCTTTCCTTGCCCGCTGGCTGCACCCACTGCAGTTTGACAGTTCCTGTAGTCCTAGCAATTACACACTGTCCAGGGCTTGCACTGCTGTAAAGGAAGCGTCTGCCCTCTGAGCCGGGACTCTTCTCTTAGAGGGTGGTTTAAATGAAATGCAAGTTTCTTCTACGTGGTAGAGTGGTCTGTAGGGGAATGGGTTGAGCCCACCCAGAACTGATTGCATTTATTTGTTTACACAAGTGCATTTGATTAAGGCAGCCTACTGGTGTGTTTACAGCTTTGTGCTTCGCTTCTGCCTCTCCATGTGAGATTGGTAAGACTTAGGTGTACAGGACACATCAACAAAGCTGTGATGTTGTAGCCGTGATGTTGTGCCTGGCTGTGGAAAGATCCTAATTTCCCTTTGTTACTAGAACTTCCAAGCTGTGCACTTCCATTCTGCCTGCTCCTTTTAATGAAGTTTGTTATTTGTTTAATTTCTGTCCAACTTCTAGGGGCTGGTAATTCTGAGATGGAGTTTAGTGACTGTCTCATCTGCATTTGCCTATACTGCAAAACCAGACTGAGGTAGTGTGAGAGACTGGTCACATAAGAGCAGTGCTGGCACTTCTGGTAGTGCCTGGAGAGTATTGCCCTGAATAGGGCTGGTAAAACCTTGATATATTTGGATGATAAAATAACATAGTAGGGGAATTGACTGGGAGTCCAGCCCAAGCAGATTTCTCCTTTTTTTCTTTTTGATCCATTCTTTTTTCTTATTTTTCAAATCCGTATCCAGTAACATGCACATATTCTGTTTGTTATTCATGAATTCTCAACGTTTGCTTTGAGCTTTTTATTTGTGGAGTCAGTATTGTGTTTTGTCTGTGCTGTTGTCCTGCTAGGCCTTTTTCATACAGTTAAAGAAATGCATGCTCTTCATGTGTTTTCTTCAGCCTGAAGCATGTTATAATCTGTTAGGGAAGGACAATGCAGTTTGTATCAATTCAAAAAAACTTGAACCATTCACATCTCCCCCTCCCTAAAGAGCCCTTGCTCTTGGTAGTATAGCTGTGTGGGGGTAAATATTGAAGGATGAGATGCTTAAGAAAACGGATTGTTGGTGCAAACTCAATGTGAAGGCTGCCTTCATGTACATGGAAGCCTGAGACCCAAGAGTGAGATGTTTGCTGCTCTGTAGCCCTCCGTTCCAGGTGAGTGTGCTGCTGCTGAACACTTGGAGCGTTACCTTCACCCGGGAGCTTTTTTCTTGTCACTCGGAGCGGAGATTACTGTATTCGTGCTCTCTGATGTCATCCACCTCATTATTTAGTCTGTCCTGTTCATTTATTATAGACCATCTTGCTACCTCACTCAGTACTTTTGGGTGTTGTGGTGATCTAGTCAGCTTGGTCAGTGGCTCATCTTGTGTTGTCCAGCATCGAAGTTCAGCCATCAGAACCATTAATTGATCTATGAGGGTTTTTTTCAAAATTAGGAGCAATTTGACAAACCAAAAATCTCTCAGCAGTCTCTATTTGAATTTTAAAGTATAACCACGAAGTTTTCTATTTTGTCCTGTACTGCTTTGCCTCAAAGGATACCATTATGTGCCCTGTGTCTAACAGACCTTTTAAAAACAGGCATTATGTTCTGGAATGGCTCTTCTAATGGCTAAAGTCCTCCCCCAAAAGAGAGAGGCCACACAGATATTCATAGTTCCATTTTGTAATACAACCACATTAGCATCCTAGGGAACTGTTTTTCTTAGCTTGAGTCTAGGCATTTATGTCCTATATAGGAGCCAACAGAGACTTCTGAGAATATGTGTATTCAGCAGCATGCAAATGGCACTGATTTTACAAATATGAGGACACTGCTGAAGCTGGAGAATGAAGCAAGTCAATAAGATGGGCACGTGACTCTGGTCTCTTGTCATCAAAGCTGGTTGTTAGGTTTTATTCTATGCACTAGAAAAAAAAATCCTAAACGACTGTTCTTTAACATTTAACATTCCACGATGTCTTTTCAAAACCAAATTCCTCTTTAAATTCCTCCTTGCATTCTTAAACTTATAGCTCTTAGTTGCCATTCTCTTTTAAACAGGAAAATTTTATCATCTTCTCATTTGTGCACAAAGCTTTTTATATAAGTTATTGTAAATGTCTTTGATATGAGAATGACACAATTTGCAGAGAAATAACCCTTTTGCTTTAAATATCTAAGTCATTTATTTTCTAAAAATCTTTCTCAATATTCAAAACCTTTATTTTAAGTAGGATGTTAAATAACCTTCCAAGGCCTAGCCTGTTTCTTGAACTTGGGTAAAATTTCCACAGAACTCAGTGGCTTGGCCTTTTTTGTT
>JAUBOD010001105.1:1897635-1912582 GCA_032353885.1 Nothura maculosa
TCTCCGTCTGTAGCTTTGCTCTTAGGAGTGGTCAGCTTCCAACATGTGAGTTGCTTTCCACTGAACTGGATTTGGGTCAGCAAACACTCTTTCCTGAAGACAAGCTGAGAGCAGTGGGAAGCATCACCTGGGCATGGAGCAAGAAACATCAATAGGGCTGTTGCAGGGCTTTAAGTTGGGGATAACCTGCTGGATGATCCTGCTGCTTTTCAGCTTTCAAAGGGCTCCACGTTTGTTCCGAATAATTTGCTCAGCAGACTTTCCACGGAGTCCTGCCCATCCAGTTGTCTGAACTGGATGCAGGAATGTATGTATTTGATGGAGTCCTTAGCTTGTGTTATGACCCTGTGTTCCTGTCTAATGATGTAAATAATGTCACTAAATTTAACAAATGGGACACGTCCCATTACATTAGACACGTCCTTTCTGTTGTTCTGATACATTTTGTTAGCTCTCCGGCTGTACTTGCAAAATATTGAGCAGCTCATTAGTATATTGTTTTGGAAGGCCATTGGCAAGCACTGTCTGACTTGTGGCTTCTTTTCCTGTTTTGCAGGGTTACGATAACACGGAGAGCAGTGTCCGTAAAGCTAGTGTGTTTTGCCTCGTGGCAATTTATTCGGTAATTGGAGAAGAACTGAAACCTCATCTCGCACAACTCACGGGAAGCAAGGTATAGGAGTAACACCTCTGGTATTTTGACAACAGCCAGCTGAACAGCTAGCAGCAAGAGCAGGGGCTTGGCTGTGGCGCTGGGTCAGGTTCCCTGCGCTCAGTTAAATCTTAATGAGTTAGTCTAGCTCTCCCTGCTGAATGCCCCTGGAGCAGCTCAGCACTTGCTCTGCAGTGTGAGCATTTGAAACCCCGTGGGGCGGGTGCTGAGGGCGTTCAGGGATCAGTTTCATGACTTATTTACTCCTGTGTAACACAAGCTGCCACCAGCAAGGCAGTCCCTCTCTGTTCCCATTCCAGCCGTGTCTACCTTGCTGCTTCTGTGCATCCAGAGGGGACGATGCAGTGAATGATGGAAACTGTATATTCATATAGACATCATTTTCAGTTTTTTTTCCTGAAGCTTCACAGTTCATCTGATGCCTGGAGAGTAGGAATGAGCCACTGGTCTTTCCCTTCCAATAACAGGCCATGATTAGGGCTCACAGAAATGCAGGGAAAACCACTCTAGCTCAAATGGCCCTCTGAGGGCTATTGTGTCCATCATTCAGGACAGCAGGAAAACTCAATTTCTAAGCTGATGCTGCAAGTGAAATCAAGTCCTTAACTCACCTCTGTCCTTCAGACAGAAACTGGGATGTTGCTTTGAAGCTGCTGGTGTTTCATTGCTTGTTAAAACTGTTCAAAACTGTCACTAGATTTTTTTCTCCTGTTTGGAGGCTGAGGCTTTTCTGCAAATTTAAGATGATTTCTGCATTGCTGTCTCTGAAATAGATCTCTGCATGGTGATAGTTACTTAATTCAGAGCTATTTTCTTATTTCAAAATGAGTTAATTTATTTTGCAGGTAGGAAGTGTGGTTTGGGTTAAAAGAGAATCTGAGACCCAGCCCACTTGGATTTTTATTTCTAAATAGAGTTGTCTTGTCTCTAAACAAAATGCTTCAATTTCCTTATGGGGAGAAAAAAAGAAAAAAGCTATTGATGCTGAGGTTTACTTTGTTTATAACTGAGCAGTTGGGAATCCCCCTGCTAAAGTGTTTGTAGTAACTTTATTATCCCAGCATCTGGGTGCCACAGACTTGCTGTGTTGCCCAACTAGCTTTAAACATGTGAGTAAGTCCTCTCAGTTTATGCAGACTGCCTGCATGTTTAAAGTTAAATCTGTGCATGAGTCACTGCAGGATCCGGAGTGAAGGTGGTAAGGCAGAAAAAAAGCTTATGGAAAGGAAGTATATTGTCATAACAGCCTCACTAGATTTACCAAGCTAGTGAAGACTTTTTAAGATGTTTGTTCTCTGTGATATATTTAAAGGAACAAAACCTGTCCCACTGGGCTCTCCAAGCACGAAGAATTGAGAGTGCTTCCTAGAAAGGACCTTGGTTCTCAGACTGTCAGTGCATGACCAGGATTAATGCCTATGTGCAGCCCCACTGACCTCTGTGGGAATCCTGCTCATCCAAAGCAGGCTGCAGGATCAGTGCTCGTGCCCTGACAGCTGTTGAAATGAAGCACGTCAAATTTTTCAAATCCCATAAAATCCAATTGTAGTTTCAGTTGGGACCTGGATTCTATTGCTGTAGATCTTGGAATACTGTGCTTTGCTTCCATTTTTCATTCATACCACCCAGTGTGGTATCAGTTCATTCAGAGTGATTCTCTATGGAAAACACATTTAAGATTTCTGGTCAACTTGTGGTCTTCTGTTTTGTTGACATCATCTGATGTTCTTTTGTCATCTCTTTCAGATGAAGCTACTAAACTTGTACATAAAGAGGGCCCAGACTACCAATAGCAACAGCAGTTCCTCTTCAGATGTTTCAACGCACAGTTAATGAAGATATCTGGACATGTGTAGACTTAGAAGCAATCAACGGTGCCTCTCAGAGACCTTTCTGCTACTCTAACTTCACTGGCGCACTCCATCAGCTTAAGGAGGCCATGCAAATATTTATTGCAATCAGTATTTTAGTCCCTTTAAAGCTTTTATGTAGAATCTTATCGGTATTGAATGTAAAGGAAGCAAGGTCTGTGTTGCAGTCTTCATTAAAAAAAAGAAAAAAGTGAACAACAGAAAGCCATACTTAAACATATTTGTATAGCCTGCTGAAATCTCTGAAATATGTTTAGGTTAGTTTTCCAAAACCGAGTCTAACAAGGTGGACATGCGTAAAGGCCAAGCGAACCTTAGGTTAGTTCACACCCAGGTCTGGTTTCTGTGCTCTCTCCCCGTGGTTGCGGCCGCTCCGGCTGGATTCTTCTCTCCTTGCCAGTCTTGTGGTCCCCTTTTGTACGTCCTCCTTGGGACCCGCCCAGTGTGCGGGATGCTCCATGAGGAGCTCTTTGCAGCTAGGGCTGTGGTTCCAACCTCCGATGCTTTAATACTGAGAGATAGTGAATGAGTAATGGAAAAAAGTAGGTTCTTTTTAAACATCTGAGTTTTGTACATAGTTCTGACAGACCTCTGATGGGCTGATTTTTCTGTAACTTCTCTCTAGCCAGCTGTGCGATGAAACAGCTCTTGCTGCTTTCATTGACTCTGTAAATACTTCCTTGCTCCCTGCCTCTTTGGCTCTTTCATACACACAAAAGGCACGTCAGGTACCTTGTAGCTCCTCGAAGGGAGCCTGAGAGGCAGTTCTGGCACTGCTCATGGTCTGAGGCCTGTGATGGCGCTGCAGTTTTGGGGCTCCCTTGGGCTCTGAGTGCACCCGTGGGTGGCAGGCACAGGCAGCAGGATCACAAGGCTGCCTTGCAAGGTGAGCTGGTTTTTAGTGGTCTGTAGCATCAAGGGGCCGATCTGCTGCTCTGACCACACTCTGGTGTTGGGTGGTGAAGGGTCTTGTTCATGAGCACTTCTGTGCCCTGTGCAAACTCTTCACTGCAGAGGACAGAAAGAGAATCTTAAACTGGACAAAGCCTGTGGAGGTGCCTACTGCAGGGCTGGCTGGGTGGATGCTGGCTCCCTTCCTGTGCCTGCCGAGCCCGCAGGGCTGTCACCTGCCTTCAGACACCCTCCAGCCAGCCCCGCACATGGCTCTGGGGCCAGTGCAGCTCCCTTGTGGGGCGCTCTGTGTCCTGCTGCTGGGCTGCTCCTTGAGGAGCCACACGAAGCTGCAATCAAAGCAGCAGCACTCGAATGTCCCAGCACTGTCCTCCACCCCTGGGAGACCCTGAGACCCAGAGGGAGCAGGAGGCCGCTCGTGGGGCGGCAGATTCCAGGCTACATCCTGGCTGAGGGACAGGGCTGTTCCTGGTGCCTCGGTTGCCCTCCAGCTCCCTCTCCATGGGGAGCTGGAGGGACCCAAGCATGGGTGCTGCAGCCACGTGGCTGGGTCCCTCTTGTCCTTCCTTCCCACCGCCCTGCTGCGCTCGGACCATCCCAGCCTCCAAGGAGCAGCGCTGGGAGGTGCCACGAGGCAGCAGGACCTCAGCTGCAGCCTGGAGCTCGGCAGCCCTTGCCCTGCCACTGAGAGCTGCAGAGGCCACGTCCCTCAGCATGTGCCCAGGCTGGTGCTGCCTGTGGGACTAGTTGCTTCACGTTTCCTGATGAATAGCACTATGGCAGGAGAAACCCCCGTGACCCTGGTGCATCTTTCTGCGGACTTCATCCTTAGTAGGGGAGGCTGTTGTGGTTATATTGGCTGCTCCCTGGTCAGTGTTGCCTTTTCTGTGGACCATTCCTTTGCATCATCTTGCAGTACGCTTGTTACAATATTCTTTTTTTTTAAATGAAGTTATTTTAGTTTAACATGAATTTATTTTCCCTTTTGAGGAAATACTCAGCTGACACGTTGGCAGCAGTTTGCTGTCTTGTTTTAGTTTTTTTTTTAATTTGTGTTCTAACTGCTCAGTATTTTTATGCCTCTGCCTCTTTCAGCATCTTCTGTCCCGGTCCTGGGGTTCGGAAGGTCAGACTGGCAGCACTTAACCCCTTCCATCCCCACTGGCTTTGTTCTGGAAAGGCACACTGTAGCGAGTCTCCAGGAATTCAATTCCTTTGCAAATGTTGTTCTTTTTTTAATATATTTTATGGAATCCTGTTAGTATGCACTGAAAGTGAACGCACTGTAACTCATGTCCCCGAACTGACCCTAGCGCGTGTGCTGACACTGCTGCGGGAACTAAGAGCTCGTCCTTCAGAAACACGTGGAATCTGCTGCTGCTCTGAGACTCCAGGGATGAGCATGGGTTTTCAGACACCATTGGCACGTTTGGGGCTGCACACAGTAGAACCAGGCCTTACTTTCTCGATCAGATTCTGTTCTGTTTGTCAACAGATGCTCATTAGTGTGTTACATTATTTCTTTACACGAGTC
Source organism: Nothura maculosa (assembly GCA_032353885.1). Taxonomy (NCBI): domain Eukaryota; kingdom Metazoa; phylum Chordata; class Aves; order Tinamiformes; family Tinamidae; genus Nothura; species Nothura maculosa. Next base: position 1,902,626 of record JAUBOD010001105.1, read on the forward strand.
AGTTGAGGACTGTTCATCCTTTGAGTACTCTAGAAGTCTGTTACATCTGTATACACTAGAGAGCATTCTGCTTAGGTATTTATAAATCATTTGCGTTATTATGTACATAGTAAGTTGTTTAGTATGTTGAACATGACCCGATTCCTTTTCTTTTCCTTCGAAGTCCTCAAAGGGCTAGCTCTGAATGTCACCTCTCTGATGTGCAGTGTTCTGGGTTCCAAAAGCTGTACAATCACTTTGTCTTTCCTTCAGCGAGCATCAAGGTCTCTGTGGCTGCAGGTCAGACCGTGTCCCGCACGTTTGCAGAGGAAGATCTGCATGCTGGCAGTGCCTCACCGCTGCCGTGGAGCTTGTGTTCACCTTCTCCCAGCAGTAGCCACCTACTGCAGCGGCCTTTTTATTTCCTTGCGGCCCATGATGCAGGGCTTCAATCTTTTTTTTGGTATCTTTGAGAGAAAAAAACAAAAAAAAAGAAAAAAAAAAAAAAGAATTTGCCCACCTTGCTTACAGAAGTCTGGATGAGAGCAAACTCTCTCCAGACAGCAGCTCCTGGCTGTAATGTTGCCAGAATCTCAGATGTGGATGTTTTTTCTGCCATTGGCTGCACCAGTGCTCCGTGGGCATGGGCAAATAACGGATACAGCGGCCCCCCACAGTCCTACGTACTGTAGTTCTCATGTAGTGCAGAATTATCGAGGCATGTGGCTTTCTTAAGGTACACTATGTGTGCTTGCCTGGATTATAATACAATACAAGACTGTCTTTTTTATTGCTTACTACTAGCTTACCAATAACCTGTATAAGTAATGTAACTCGCATCTTTGTCATCGAAACCTTTTCTCCCCACTCCTTTATTTATCGAGCATAATATTACATATTAAGGGACAGAAAAATAGATCTCTGTAGAGTACAACAGGATGTTGCTAACAATAATGTTTTAAATGGGAAGTAAAAAACGCTCTGAAAAATGCCAGCCATAAGAAATGGTTTTGTTGGCACCGTGTTCATGCGCATGTATTTTTTTCTATTTTTTCCGCTTTTGTCATGTTACATCCATATCTGTATTTATATCTTATTTGTTTCACTTTTGAGTGTATCATGGCAATTGTACAGATGTTTTTTGTTAACATTTACGTGATAGAATTTGCTAAAAAAAAAAAAAATTAAAATAAAACCTTTTGAGTTTGCCCTAGACTAACTGCAAGTTGGGTTTGTTTTCAGGGGATGCAGCCCTTGCCTGTGCTGGATTTGCTCTGGATGCTCTTGGCTGTGGATGAGGGGTGCAGGGCAGCAACCCACTGGTCTCGCTTGGAGTACTGCAAGTTGCTGGTACCGTCCAGTCCCCCAGGACTCTCCTGAGCAGCCAAGGCAGGAGCAGTGCTAAAATGTACCTTGTCTTTGCCATCCGTCCCCTTCTTTGCAGCCAGGGTAAAACCAGGGCACCGCAGCCCCAGGGAGTTTGCTGGCAAGAGGGAGCTCCTGGTATTCCTGGTGTTTCCTCCTCAGCAACAGGAGAGATGGCCCAGCCTGGTGCTACTGTAACCCCCATGGCTCCCCTGGGGGTTTCCTGGAGCATTTCCCCTGTTCTGCTCACAAGCAAGGCCAGGTCCTTTCTAGTTATAGGAAGGGGAAGAAGAATGAGGAGGCTGCTGTCTTGTCAATGTCTTGTGAAACTCCAGCTGCTGGGGTAGGTCAGCCCTGGAGCCATTTGGGATTTGGGAAAGCTCTGAAGTATTGCAAATGGGGTATTGGACAGCCCTAGCTGGATGTCACTTGCACGTGCTTAAATGTTCATTCCTTGCACAATCCTTTGTGGGGGCTGAAGCAGGGATATCCCACATGCAAAAACAGGCCATTCCTGCAGTTCATGCAAGGCTTAGGTGGGGTTGTTTGGCATGGCTGGAGGTCTCATTTCCCCGCTAGAGCAACAAGAAGCAAGGAATGGACTGGAGGATGCTGGGTGTTACCAAATCCATCTCCAAGGAGGATCCATCTCTCCATACTGTGCAAATGACTTACAACCTGAACAGCAGAGTTCCCCGTAGCTCATTGCTTTGCTAAATGCTCAGAGCAACCTTTGAGGATGTGTTTCTTTTTTTTCTCCCAGAAATGGCTGGGACTGCAGGTAAGTGCTGTGAGTCTCTTAGCAGGTCTGACATGGTGCTGGCCTCTTTGGCAAGAGGACAAAATGCTGTCTTGGCACAGGGTCTTACATGGCCAGGGATGCCAGCAAAGGCTGCCTGGCTCCACTGCAGGAGCAGCCTTGCAGGAGGCAGCGCCATTGGGGGTGCTTGCAAGAGAAAAACTCAGCTGGAGCATCCTGGAGCTCTGACTTCCAATGAAATATGAGGGCAAAAGAAAATAATCTTTTCATTCACTCTGCTGGATCCTCCTGCACTCAACTCCTGCATGTTCTAGTAGTTCATTGAATTTTGGCTTTGTCTCCTGGACGGAGACTGCAGCATGTTGACAAGGGGCCTGGAGTGTTTGTTTATTGAACCTTCTTATAGCCTATGTCCATTTCAGTTTCTTCATCAAGATGTCCTCTCTTGTCCCGAGCCACTCCATTGCCTCATGGATGGGGAATGAGATTTAACTGTAATTACTGCTTGGATCGTTTACTCTCAGCTCTCTCCCATTGTGGAAGAAGTGAGTTGCTGCCAGCAATTAACAGTAGTTAGCAGTTCCTGACCAGCACAGAGGCAACTGTAAGCATCTGAAGGCTGCACTCATTTCATCCCTATGTCCTGGTCTGCCTCCCTCTGAACTGCTGCTCGTTGATCCAGGAGTTTGGAATCCTCCTCAGATGTCTTTGGGAATGCAAGAGATGTGATGAAAAATGGTCTAGTGCATGTCAGCAGAGCAGTGTTCACAGACCAGGTGCCTTATCTTAATTTGCCACAGTTAAAGAATCAGGTATTTTGGCCAAGAAGCTCTGGGAAAGTGCAGCTCAAGCTGATCAACAGTAACTTGTTAAGCTAAAGTAATTCCTCTGGTTTGGATTGTGTAACCCAATTGCTTGTGCAATCTTCACCCTCCCCTGAGCAAATATCACACGCCCCTCCATTTCTTTCACCAATACAACACATTTTTCCTGTTTTGCCTTTTGGTATGAGTCAGTGAAGTATCCCAAGAGCCTCTCTGGGGAATGCTGCCCAGGACCCTGGTGGCAGAGCGCTAAAGCGGGCCTTAGCACAGAAATGCATCTCCTCAGAGAGCAGAGGAGCTCTGAGGGAAAAAAAACAGGTCCTGCATGGGGCAACATGGACAGAGAAATTAACCCAAATATCACAATAGGATGATGGGGGGTTCTCTCATCAGAAGATGCTGGGTTGCTCTGTTGTTGTATTTTCCAGGTTGAGAAACAGCCTCTTGTAAACTCTGTCACTGATCCGTTGGTGCAGGCTAGCGCTGCGCACAGCTCTCACCCACCCGAAAGGAGCCTGCGTGTGGACAGGAGGAGGAGAGACCCTCACAACCGCAGCCCTCGTCTGCTGCAGACATAGCGTGGCAGATGACTGAGTATTTTGGGTTGTCCCTAGGCATTATCCATGGCTGGGACAGCGCACGGAGCTCCTGCACAAGAGGACAGGCTGGGAAAGCTGCCGCCAGCCGCCTTGGAGGGCTTCAACCCACCCAGAACCCATCGGCTCTGCCCTGGGGAGGATGCTCAGGCAGGAAGCAGCAGCCCAGGTGCAATTAGGAGGAAAGCCTTGCTTGGGAGTGGAGGAGAGGAGCAGCAGAGCAAGCAGCGGAGGGGTAAGCAGGAGCAGCATAAACCAGAATGAGCTAATGCGGGGCTGGGGGATTACAGGGTGCCAGGGAGGCTGCACACAGATCTGTCAAGGGAACAAGCAGCAGGCCAGAGTGAGTAGTAATGAGTAATTAATGAGGAGAGGGATGAAATTAATAATGACTCAAAAATGGCAGAGATAATGAACTCCTCTTTAAATCCAGCTTTAACAAGAAAGCTAAGGGAAAGGATTTAGATCAATTAAGGAGAACATAAATTTTGTAAAAATAGCTATTGACACAAGCAAGTGGAAGCATAGCCGGAAAATCTCGCTGCGGAAGAGGCAGCAGACAGTTCAGGTCTGTGGTTGAGGGGGCTTTGGTGGTAGTTTGGGTACCTGCATGATGGAGAATTGCAATGAAAACTGTCCAAACCCAGCTCCATTTTCATGCTGCTGTCTCTACATAGGAAAAGTCAGTGACTCCCGGGCCAGCTCCAGGGACAGGGAAACTTCCCGAACCTTAACAAGCCACCTCGTTGCTTTCTGATTGCCGCAACCTTTAGTCAGCTCCAGGCCTGGAAAAGGAGAAGCCTGAAAACTGGCGAGGTTTATACCTTTCTTGTAAGAAGTGCAATGACCTTGCATGGCATTAAGACATAAATAGACACAAGTACAGGCAGAGCCAAATGGGAGCTCCTGGAAGACAGCACTGATGTGCTCTTGAGTGCTTTTGGCACCCGAGGAAGTGCCGAGTATGTAAGTGTGACTTAACCCACACTTTGCTCCTGGTCCTGGTCTTTTGGAGTAGAGACACTTCGGGTTTGAATTCTACCTCTTCTGGTATTTACATAACCTCTTGTTGGCAGCAATAATAGCTTCAATTAAAAAAAAAAACCAACCTTTCCCAGTGTTCTGCAGGAGGAAAAGGCTGGAGGAGCCGCTTGTGTGGAAGTGCTGTCTTTTGGAAACCCCGTCTTTTGGAAACCCCCCAGGCACAGTGAGGAACGCGTGTGTGAATTTGGCCAGGAGCAGATGACAGGCCCTAACCTGGCGGTGACGACTTCTCACTATTGTCTTGTCAGGGAGCTCCAAGCATGACTAACGAGGACCTGCAGGACCGCGTGACTAACGAGGACTAGCAGGAGCGCTCCATGCACCCGGTAATTGCCCTGCTCAGCTCCCAGGCGTGGACGAGCGTCAGCGCCTGCTCCTTGGGAACGAGTATGAGCTGGTCCTCAGAGCAGTGGCTGAGATCAATCAGCTTCAGCTCCTGTCAAAGCTCAGGAGTGGTTAGAAACTTGGGAGATCAGCTGACCTCCAAATCAGTTTTAGTTTGGGGGTTGGTAGCGATGCCTCAGAGCTATTATCTGGGGATTTTTCCCATGCAAAAATCCTCAGTGTGTTGTATTCCACAAAATGCCTATGCTTGGTAGCAACCAGAATCCTGGTAGGCAGTAGCAGAGAGGAAACAAATCTCAGAGTGTGGCTTCAGCTCTGCCTAGCCTATTGCTGTCGTGCAGGAAGGACCTTTTGTCCTAGAGGCCCAGTTTCTCTGCACCACTCATCCCATCTCCATCTTCTTCTCTGGAGAAACACAGCCCTTGATAATCGTGGTCTCTGTTTGCCAGCAAAGCTTCCTGAAGGCGGTCACATGTTTCGCTTAAACTCTGTTGTCATCTCTGCCCTCAAAATTTCTAACCTGACGTGTTAACCTTAGATTTAAAAGGTGGAAACTTCGAGGACACACAAGATGCATCTAGAAACATAAAGATGAGCTCCAGTACCAGGGGAGAGAGGCATCCCTCAGCTGGGCTGGATGCCTCTCCATGCCTCTCCAGGCCCAAGCTGCCATTTGCAGCAGGCAGCCCCTTGTCTCATCTTGCAAGGTGTCATCCCAAAGCCCCGTGATGTTTGACAACCCCAGCTCATAACTTGTCTTCTTCATGGAGCAGTTCCCAGGGCTTGTGCCTTCTACCACGCTTGTCTCAGCCTGGAACTCTAGGATGAATTTCTGGAGGGAAATGTGAGGGGAGTTTGACATTTTGCTTGTCCAAAATATTGATGGCAATGCTCTTGAGGGACCCCTCTCAGACACACACAGCCTGGTGTCTGGGCCTGGCATTTGCTCACCATGCAACACAGGTACCGGATTTTCCTGCAGAAATGGGTGGCCTGTGCTGCTTCCAGCATGGGATTTTTCCTGCTTGTTCTGGGGCTGAACAAAATCTTTCCCCTGCCCTTCCAACACAGGTCAGGTATGTGCTCATCATCTCCTGATGGGTTAGCCCTGGGAGCTTGAGAGGGTTAAAGTTACTGTTGTGCTTCAGGGGCAGTTTCTCTGCCTGGTCTATAAATAGAAGCTGAGTTTCTAATCTGCTTGCTACTTCTTTCCACTCCCTGCCGGTTTTTTCCTGCTTTTTCCTGCAAGGAGGTATCTGCTGCCTAGAACTGTCTGCAGGCCTGATGCTCCAGAAGTACTGCTGGGACAGGAAAGTGTGCAGCTCATCTCAAAGGACAAGACCTGTTTACCAGGGTTTCCATAACCAATCCTGAGGAAAAAAGACACACTTTCTCCCCTCATCCCCCAAGAAAAAAGATAAGGTGTGGGGAGAGACAGCTACCCTGGCGGGGCATCCAAGACTCTTTTTCTCCATGATCCTCAGTGAGCAAATCTGGACACCGACTGATTCTGCAAGTCCCCAGCACAGTTCTATGTCCTGTGTCACAGTGAGTCTCTGCCCTGAGACAGGTGAAATCCCAATGCCAAAGAGTCCAAGCACTGCAAGCTGAGGCTGAAGGCCCAGGCTCTGCAGAGCTGCAAATACTCCCTAGCAGCCTATATATAAATTACTGAGACTGGAGAAAGGGACATGGGAGCTTGCAGGGGGCTGACAGCTCCTTGGGCTCCCATCAAGTCTACCATCTGCTGGTTCATCATGTGTCTGTGTCCTCTGCCATATCTGCTCCATCTGTACGAGAGCACTAATAACTCAGTCCCTGTTGAGCACTGAGTGACGGTCAGGTCATAAATTCTTGCAAGGCACTTTGGGATCTGCTGGAGCAAAGTGCTGTGGGCCTGCAGAGAAGCACTGTGCATAGGCCAGCTTCATACTGGGATGAGGAAGATGTGGGCAGATTGGAGGGCGTCCAGAGATCAACAAGGATGATCCGATTTCTAGCAAACTTGACCTAGGTTGGATAATGCACAACACAAAAGGCCCAGTGAGACATGAGAGCAGCCCTCAAATATGCGACAGGCAAAGGGGAGAAAAATCTGTTCTCTGTGGATAGGGCAAAAAGCCTTGGGCTTAAAAAGAAAAATTCAGATGAAGGAAACTTGTTAAGAGTCAGAGTAATAAAGTGGTGGAACAAAGTGCTTGGAAGGGAGAAATCTCTGTTCCAGAGGGGCTCTAAGCCTATGCTGGACAAAAATCTCCTGGAGATGACAGAGGTTTCACGGACTTGTCTCCAGGTCTGATGTCTACAAACCTATGGTTTAACTGAGCGTACGCAGAAGAAAGTGTAGTTCTTTAATGAATTACCCACTGAGTGAATTCTTAAGTTGACAGACACCTGAAATGTGTTCCATTTAATCTGATAACTTATCTTGAAAGAGCACTTCTCCACTGCACCTCCTGAGAGGACGTAATACTGATGGAGAAAGGATAAGGATGAGAGGAATTAGCCTGCAATGTGGACAGTTGTTGATCATATGGCTCCTTCTTAGCACTGTGCCCGGGAGGTCAGGACTGTGCTGGGCCAGGTGTGTGGCCTGGGTGCCCTTCCCCATATGAAGGGCTCAAGCTTTGCTGCAGCTCACAACAGCTTTCCAAGGCTGCTGACTCACCAAAATGGAAATGTTCTGCCAGAAAAACATTGACTTTGATAAAATTGCTAATGGGACCCTGCTGGCTCTCCTGACAGCTTGGCTCTACACTCTGTATTTGGAGTGGCTGCTGGGAGGGAACTTCGTATTCCCAGATGCAAAAGCCTGATTCTTATGGCGTCCAGGATACTGGCTCCACCACAGCTCTCACAGGGGCTGCACAGAGCCAGGGCATCCTAGTGGCCACCTGCATCCCTGCATTCCTCAACATCCTGCTGTTATGAATCCCCAAGTACTTGTGCAGTGGGTTAGGTTCCAGGGAATGTGTCTTGGTTTTGACTCTGATATTTTTTCCTCAAAATCTTGACTCTCTTTTTCTTTTTTTGTAGGAGTGCAAGCTCAGTTCTGGCCACCTCCAGCTCTGCCTTGCAGGACTGTGTGAGCTAAGGGTGCCCTATTGGACACAGTCAATTCCAGTGCACCCATCTGTGTGCTGGTTCCTCCTGAGAGCAGCAGCAGTTCAGTTCCTGTCCTTCAGCAGGCCAACTCTTCTCTCCCTTGGCCTCATAAGCTTACCCAGGAAAGCAGAAAGCCCAGGTTAGTTTTGTATCCAGTTGTTGGCTTATACAGCTCTGCACAGGTTGTCTCCTGTCAGGCTCAGTCTGTGACTAGGAGGTCACCTCAGGCAGAGTCCTCACCAGCATCGCTGAGCTGTGGCTCAAGGCTTGAGCAGACTCAGCCTCAGTCAGCTCTGCCCTCTTAGCACTGCCTATCGTAGGCGTCCTGAAGGCCATTAGGGCTCCCGTGCACAGTAGCGTTGAAATTCCTCATACTTCTCCCAATGTCTCTAGTTCCTGTTCAGCTCTTCATCTTCAGCATCCTGCTGTGGCAGTGAAGCTGTCCAGCCTCTTTCATCTTTGACACATGTGCAAGAAGTCCAGTCAAGCACCTAACTGTCCAGTGCTGCATCTTGGGAAAGCCTTAACCAGGATGCCTGTGCTTCTTGCACCACACTGTCCTGTGGCCATTACTGCACAGGGCCAGGAACCACAGCATGTAGAGGACACACAAACTCTTCTTCACCTGTGCTTTTCTAGAGCAAACTCCTCAGCATCCTGCCTCACAGCAGTTCCCCAAGGTGACAGCAACAGGGGCCCTGACAATCCCAACCCTTCAAGCACTCACCCTTTGCACCCTGAACTTCTTGCAAAAGAAGCAATTCCCTCTTTTCCTATATTAATTTTAATTGTATTTACAAGTGGAAAAATAGACTCACTTACTATTGAGTGCAAACAATGCAGACCAACGCCCCCATTGAATCCACAGTGGGAACCCTGCTTAGAGGAAGCACCATTCCCAATATGTAACTGCACGAATACATGGTTCTCTGCATGCATGGCTTTGTCTTCCCTATTCCAATTGAAATACAAACTGCAAGAAAACATATTGATGCATGTCCAGCTGACTTGCTGCAGCCAGCAAGCAGCCCTTCACCCACATGCTCCAGCTGCTGGATGTCTGGCTCCCACAGGCTTGCAAGAAAGAGCCAGTCTCATAGATGGGGCCAAACCCCTGGCAGGAGGGAAGCAGGTGCTGCAAGTAAGAGTTGCTTGAGGTTTCAGCCTTTTTTGTCTCAGGTTTTGCATGCAGTGAGACCACAGGCAGGTTGTTTAATGACAGAGTCGTTTGCAGGCAGCGAATTGAGCCTGTGAGTCCAGCTATACAGTCAGAGAGGTTTTCCAGGGGCCAGGAGTGTGTATTATGCTATCAAGGTGATGGTGATTCTCTGTTGTTCTACTTTGAAGAGCAATTTACATCTATGATGTGTCATCAAGGAGGTAAAACACATTTCATACATAAGCACTTCTTATCGTTAAAGGAAGGTTCAGCCTTCAGTTCTATTTATATTAAGTCTTATTTTCTAATTTTGCTCAGGTCCCAAATTTACTCCCTTCTAATGTGTGCTGTAAAAGCAGCAGTGATCAGGGATCTATCTGGGCTCACCTTAGCTCCTCTGTTAGATTGAGCATGAGGGTTCAAAGGGACAGGGCACCCCGAGGTGGGTTCTTACTACCTGCCTGTAGTAGTGCTGACATCCTTTGATCATAGCTGCTGGCCCACAAAACTTACACCATAAATTGAGGTGTCTGTTGCCCCACACACTGATAGCACCTGGAGACAGACAAACAGAAGAGTGTCTCTTACGTGACACCTTTCATCAACCCATGGCTATTTTTCAACAGAATATAGGGTCTGATGCACTTAGATGAGCTGGACCATTTGTATCAGTGGAGTGTCTGGCCCAGGATAAGCAGAGAAGTGAGCAGGCACACATTGATGGGGAGTGATATAAAGCCTGATGGAAGGGTGTTCTGGGACAGAAAGTACAGGACAAGC
>JAUBOD010001105.1:1922866-1938494 GCA_032353885.1 Nothura maculosa
CTTTGAATAATCTTGACTAATGTGTAATGAGATAATGGCTCATTCTTCAATACAATAATCTGTTCAACCTTGAGCCTACAACTGAGTTTGTTTGGGTTCCATTAATACAAAATTGCTTACCTGATCTAGGAGCCGATGACAGATTTTTTATAAGCAATTTAGATGTTTGTGACTGGACACACAAAGGTATTCAGATACTTTGTTCCCTCTGAAACAGACGGGGATTCAAGTTGTCATTCTGAATGTTTACTTCATCAGGTCTGCAGGGTCCCACACTCACATCCTTAGAGGTTATGCAGCCCCTGCCAAAGACAGCATCGTGGTCACTGCAGTAATGGCTTAGCTTAGAGTGCTCAGAAATGATCTAAACCTCTTGACTTACAGTGAAACCAAAGGTATACAAATTTTCAGCTCAGTAATCTTGTAAGGGGATTATAGTAACTAGCAAAGTAGCAGAACAAACTTCAGTATACAACAAAATCCTACAACAGAAGTATTATCTATTTTTTTACAGGGATTACATACTTTAAATAATGTTTTTTATTCTTTATATGAGTTTGAACTCACTAGCATGGCTGTTCTTTGCTAGTCCAGATGAAAAGACACATATTTTTAAAACACTCATTTTGAAATACTGTCAAAAACATTCAATCAATTCTTTTCCTCTGTAAGTAAGTAGCACAGAGATGATAAAGTGTGATAGAAGAGATTGCATTACTGAGAGACTATTAGTGAAAGAGGAACAGCAAATACTACGTGATGAAGATTACCACACAGGGAAAGACTTAATCTGTATGAGCTGTAAATCGGGAGTGGGTATTTAATGCTCTAATGCAAACTTCCATACTAAAGAGAGTGCAGAATTTAAACCAAAAAAAAGTTCTCAGGTGTATTTCAGGAGAGAGATGTAAAACAAAGATGTCATCTTTTGTTTTCAATTGATTGGGCTAAGAAAGGGATGATAGATATGGGCAGATATAGAAGACAGAGGCATTGGGAGAGTCTCTGTAAAATTAATTACCAACTTTCAGCAATGCAGCAGTGAAGGAATAGGCCAGCATTATTTTAAACTCATTTGCCCTCCAACGTATTTACTCTCTAGGAAGATAGTAAAGAAAATACTGACATGCCAGACTTGACAGGATCCTTCATTCTGTACCGTATAGTTATTTATTCTTACATTCAACTGTGCATTTCTCCAGTCAGTGCAGCAATACACAGAGAATTGTGGAAGGATATTTAGTGTTTATATAAGCCCTTGGACACCTCAGCAAACTTTGTCTTGTTTCTCTGTCCAAGAGCTATATTTAGACACGGCTCAAATGAGGTCTAAACAGCTGCTCTTGCTCAGATGTTGTGTGAACAGCACAAAATATTTTTAAGAGTACAAAAAAGTTACAACATAACTTGGGCCATTTTGTTTTGAAAGAAGCAAGGGTTTGTATAGCCCTGTACTAACAAAGGAAAGAGAAACTGCCTTAAAGACATATTCATCTGAACTGTTCTTAGTTGGAAGCTGACAGTGATTAGTAGGTAAATGTATACCTTTCAAAAACTTTAACACTCACTACCAGCTTTGTGAAACTACATGATTACTTTTCCAGTGACCTTGTTGTTCTTCAGATTGTGACTTAAATGGAAAATGAAGTGCCACAGTCTAGTTATATAGTGTTTAACTCTCTGAGGTTCAACCTAATGGTGTTCTATAGGTGCTATTACAATACAGATATTATATAATCATAGTAGTACAATAATTCTATCTGCCAGTGAAATGCAGCTATCTCAGCTGTGAAATATAGTAACTATATAATGATATATGCATACAGCTACCTTCAACTGATAATGATAGCAGAAAGTTTTGTGAGTAAATAGCTTTTTTTCTCTTGAAATTTGACCAGGAATCTAGAGGTAGTAAGTGCTTCCCTGCAAAATAGACTGGAATACTTTTAATGACTCAGAATAATTAAGGGTTTCGATTTTCTGTTTTTGCTGATGAATGGGTAATAGAACATGATAAAATAGTGAACATTTCATTTTCTCCTCCCTTCCAAACTTTCAAAGTGAGAAATATTCATGAATTAGGAAGATACGCTGAGGGCAGTGAGTTAGGACCACAATGATACGGATAGCCTTGAGGATGAGGATAAGAATCTTGAATTTTAAAGGGCAAAGAAACAGATTTCTACTTACAGAGAGGGGAGTTGGATTAAGACAGAAGATTTCTGGGCACATTGTGGTAGAAACAAGGGCTTGGGGGTGAGCTTAATTTCTGAACCTCAGGCAAATTACTTAATCTCTCACTCCCCCACCTGGAAAACAACCCCCACGCAACAAAACGCTGCTTAAAATGAAGGCTAGCATACAAGACCGGCAGCATGGAGTTAAAATAATCATCTGTCCTTAATTAAAAAAATAGACACATTAAAGGAACTTGAAGAGTGATTTCATACTCAACCCTCACTGACGTCAATTGGAGCTGCCAGAATGTCCCCATGGCATCAAGTGAAGAGACTCTTTTTAAAAAAATATTTTCAGTTTGGAGGACAGACAATATTTCATGACAAAACTAATTCAGGGACACTTACCAACTCTTGATTTTTAATGTTTCCCCCCTCATTTTGCATGAACAAAATTGGAACTCACTGACCAAGAGGTCACTGACCAGTGGTGCTTTCACTAGCACTAGCTGCTCATGTTTTGTGCATTCATGGTATTTTAATTCAAACCTCATTCTCTATTTGCTGACAGACACCAGTATACCAGGTGTAGTGGTGTATCACTGATAAATGTGCCCCCGTGGTTCCCACTATTTAACATTTTTCCCATGACAAGGCATTTTGCCGCAACATCTCTTGTTGTGAGGAGAAACTGGCGGGTTTCCCATTTCCCAAGCATGTACATACAGAGGGGACCCAGTCTGGCCTGAAGAGCAGCGAAATGGCGGCCTTGCCCTCAGGTGGGCAATGGCCACCCCAGGACATACAAAATGGCGGCCTTGCCCTCAGGCAGGGCAATGGCTGTCCAAGTGCACGGAAAATGGTGGCCTTGCTCTTAGAACGGGGGACATTGGCTGCTCTGAGGCATGGGCCATGGCAGCCTTGCCTTCAGAGGGGCAAGCAGCAGCCCCAAGGCATAGGACATGGGCGCGCGAGATGGCGCCCTTCCCCTCGGGGGTGCAATGGCGGGCTAAGGGGTAAGATGGCGACGACCCCCCTCGCGGGGCGATGGCGCCCGGGGGCTACGAAGCCCTCTCGTCCGCCTCGCAGCGGGCTTCGCCGAGAGCCTGCGACCAGCGAGCGCCATCCCTTCGGGCGGCGGGGCGGGCCGCTTCCACCTGCGCCCCCACGGTGATGGAGGAGGAGGAGCGGCCCGGAGGAGGGCTCGGCTCCAGCGCCGCGGCGCAGCCAACCCGCGGCCTCCGGGGCCGGGCCATAAAAGCGGCGGGAGCAGCCGAGGCCGCTGCTCCAGCTGTCCGCAGCGGTGCGCGCCGTGCCTCGGGCTCGGCAGCCTGCCTGGCCCCGGCCTCTGCCCCCCGCCAGCCGCCCCCAGGGACTGCAGCGCGGGGCCGCCTCCCCGCCGCGCTCCTGCACCATGCTCTTTTGGCACACGCAGCCGGAGCACTACAACCAGCACTCGACCGGCAGCTACCTGCGGTGAGTCCCGCGCCACGCCGCCCGCGGCGGCGGCTCCCCTGGAGCGGCACCGGCGCCCCGGGGCTGGGGCGAGACGTGTCCCTGCCGCCCAACCGCCCCGGCGCTAGCGTCGCGATCCCGGTGCCCACACGGGACCGGCTGCCCCGGGAAGGACCCCCTCGCCGCGGAAAACCTCCTTTGAGCGGCTGTTGTATTTTATTACTGTTATTTTTTATTAAGTGCCTAGTCAGATCATTGGATTTTGCTCTGTCACTTCTGATGGCTTCTCTCAGAAGAGACTGAGGGAGCATAGCCTAGAGGTGCGCTGGTGGAGCAGCCCTGTCACCGCTGTGCGGTGAGCGGCTGCTCGGGAGGTTTGGAGATGCACGGCTTGTCTTCTTTGCTCAGGACTGGGGTTGCTGTCTTTTCGGGATACTGGGTAAAAAAGCTCTTAATTTCACTTTCAGAACTTGTCCAAACCAGCTTTTTCCTGCCCTCGCGCAGTTGCGTTTAATTAAATGTGCCTAATTTAAGCTCAAGGGCTGCTGAACAATAGCCTGTAACATGTGTAGTGCAAACCAATATTTCCTCTCTCTGAAAGACAACAAAGTGGACAACTTTTGGAGTTTCCCTTTTGGTGGGCACTTATAGATTTTTCTCTCTTTTATTCTTTTTTTTGTGAATATATTAAGGCAATGCTCTCAGCTCGTATCAGTTGCCGCTGCAGGACATGAGGGCCTGGCTCTGGCCTGCCAGCCTTGCATTTTGAAATGTTGAGAGCACATCAAGTTTTCCCAGCAAAGCACTTCAAACAAAGATAAAACTTTCCTGTCAACGAGATGCGCGATCCTGCCTCCTCCTGCTCCCTAGTCATGTGTTTGCAGAGGAGTCGCCTCAGCCGAAGAGTCGCTGCTCCTTACTGCACAGTGCAGTGCTATGAGGCTCTTGCTTCCCTATGGTTTCACATAGCTCTTCATGCCACATGTTTCACCTCCTTCCTCTATCCCAGTAAACCCGTTTCAGTAGCGTGCATGGGGCACAACTGTTGTCCTCTTGCTTTGTGCTTGCAAAACTGCTTGGTTGTGGATCCTGAGAAGAGTGGCAGCATATTGGCCTTAGCATAGGTGTTTGCATGTGCAGTCTCAGCAAGTTAATGCTGCCCAGATGGTTTAATTGATACTGTAGATGATCAGCATTTGAGTGCTGCAATATCAGGTCTGGGCCAGGTTTGAGCCCGCAGTCCAGCTTGCTTTGAATTGGCCAGGAAGCACAGCGGAGTGTCTTTGCTGGCCTGACACTGACTTTATGCTAAGTGTGAGGGGATAAATGATAGCTGAGCTGGCAGGTAGGTCACTGCTGTGAAGTGAACCTGTCCACATTTCTGGAGCAAACTTCAGTCAGCCTCTGGTCTGGTGACTGTGACATTTTTGATCTGGAGCTAAAAGCTCTCAAGTCAGATTTATGGTGGTGTTAAGCAATGGCCTCAGGTGCTGCAGTGAAGGTCAGTAGAACAAAACCCTTGTCCTTTCTAGAGGACTACTGCTGGCCAATTCACTCAGTGTGGGACTGCGTCAAGACATGTTCCTAGCGTGGGGCATTCTTGCTGAATTGGGCTTTTCTGAATGTTTTCTGTACCCACCTGTTGTGACTGCATAGAAGTAGCTGAAACGGGACAACGCTTTAAGAAGCTATAGGAAAAAGCTCTTATCAAGTGCTCTTTGTTTATATTGAAGACTTTGTCCATATCCAAGATGTCACTTTTAAATTCCTTGCTGAGGTGCATTTACCATAAATACCTGTAGTTACTGCAGTAGAATATTACAGGAACATGTTTGCACAGATGGAACCTTGGCAAATCTTAATGTACTTCATGGAAATGCAATATGCCTTTCATGCTGTGTTCTGCCAGCTGGTGGAACCATCTATTTCAACTCAATTTCTCCCTTTCCCTAGTAAGTGGACTCAGCCTTGGTTAAGATGAGGAATAGAAAGCTGAAAGGTGAGACTAGGATGAGGCCTGAGGGTGTGTGTGTTTTTGGTGTTTTTCCCCCCCCTCCATTTTTAAAGGATGAGAGAGATTATTTTTTAAAAAACTACTTTTCCTCAAACTTGATTTGCAACCACTGAGCGAATACAGTTGAACAAGTACTAGAGTGTCTTAATTATCTATGGTTTATAGCTATGTGGTTTATAGTTACAACTTCTCCTAATCCTTGACCTGTTGTACAAATCTTTATAAATACTTTTAAGAAGTTTAAATGCTTTGTAAAGGCTTGATGTAAATTCCTGGATTTCAGTGGCCCTGCCTAACTCAAAAGCTATAGGGATAAAAACACGATTTAGTTGTGCAGCTTCTTCAGTTCTTTGAAATGGTTAGATTTTCCAGAAACTGGATTATGATCCCTCAGTACTTTTGGTTATCAGCTATCCAACAGCTCTTCTAGCAAAGTATAGGTATGTCAGGAGCCTAAAGTGAAATATGATGTTTGGATTTTGACATCATGACTAAATTTTCCCCAGTGTTTCAGCTGACGAGGTGTATGGGTTCCTCACCTCTTGTGTTAACTGTGCGTCACACCACACTTTCTGTGCTGCATGCTCATTGTCTTTGTGGAACTAGGTTTTCAGACTAGCTTTTTTTAAAATAAAAAAGATAAAAAACCCAGATTTTTTTTTTTATTTTTAATTATCTTTATGTAAAGCAACATGCTTTCTCATAGCACTCTGCAGATGAATGAGTTGAGAACAGATGTTGGCATTGTGGCAAGGGAGATGATTCTGTGCAGTGCTATCAGATTGTGTGTGCATACACACGCAGAGAAATTGTATCTATTTTAGAGATTCACTGGAGGCATTTCTGTCACTTCATTATTGTCATAAATCACCGTCCCTAAGGCGGATGGGGGGACACGCTGGGGCTGCAGTTAGGCAAGAGCTACAATTATGTCAGTAGTGCCAGTAAGCAAATGGGGCAGCGTGTCTCCAAGTTGGTGGTGGGGGGTGTGGTTGGAAGGGAGCATGGAAACAGGGATGGGTGTTTCTTTTCTCCAGCCTCTCTCCAGAGTGGCACGGATTGCTCCCTGCTTTTATTTCTCCATAAACAGGAGTATCTGGGTTTGAATGAGGCCCTTCCAAGAGTTTACAGTAAACTGCTGCACTGTTTTAGTGATTGCATGGGTAGTCTTCAAGGTTGTGGGTGTTGCACATGAACACCGAGTAGATCATTAACGGAATGGGCAAGTCAAAAATCTTAGTGCCCTTCCATAGGGAACATGCCAGTTCATGCTGACATGTTCCTAGATAGTTTTTTGTTTTAAGGAGAGAAAAGAGGGAGGGGAAAAAAGTGCTTTTGTATGTATGGGCATTATTGAAAGGAGCAGAACTGCAGTCTCTGTAACCTGAGTGTCAAGTATCTTCATGCATCTGGAAGAAATGAAGAAGAAAAAGAAATCTCTTCTTATTTCTTCTAAATAGTTTTGTGTTCTGCATAATGCCACTGGCTTGGAAAGCTGCTAACCCTTTAGGTAAGGGGACACATGACTAGAAAGGTTAGAGACATCAGAAAGGCTAATATAGCTTTTAAGCATCAGATACATTAAGATAAGGATCCATATTCCTAGCCCCTCTTTTCTTTTGTACTTTGGTGTGCTCTCAGTCTTGATAACACCTGTCCAGTTTGATGATAAGTGTGAGTTGACATGTAGCTGACCATGTTGGCTGGTTGGCGTTAAAGCGTAATAAGAGGTTTGGATTTGGATTAAAAGAGGTTTGGATTCGGGACTGTGTGCAGCACCAAGTGAATGAACACTTTTGTACACATTTATTGAAGGTATGGAGGTATTCTGATGCTACCTGGAGAACAGTGCGATGGATTATGCAGGACCATCTTTGTTATGGTAGGAGTTTGAGTCAAGTAACCCACCAGTTCATGCCATGATGAACCAGAGTGGCCCTGTTGATACCAGGGCTGTATCTGCTGTTTGCTGCTAATTCAAGACCTTTAACTAACACCTTGACATTCAGGTGTCAAAATGGAATGGCTACTTTTGCTATGTCTAGTGATCTTTTTATTTGAAGTGGGTTCCACAAAGAAGGAGAATATATTTTTGGTTGAGATATTTTTTAATGTTTTTAAAACATGCTAATTTCCAACAACTTTCTGTTTTGTAAATGATGGTATTCTTTTGTGCCCAGTGCTGACCTCCCAGATATAAAAATGGCTTTACTTCATTAAAGTCAAAATCTTTTTTTCTGCAATAACTAGCTCTCTGGAGAGAGAGCATCTCCATTATCTCAGATCAGGAGAATATAGTCCAGATTGAAACTAGATAGTTCAATAAGGTTTTTGTAATTAAATTGGCTTTGAATTCTGTGTTTCAGCGATGTCCTTGCACTGCCGATCTTCAAACAGGAAGAACCACAGTTATCTCCTGAGAATGAAGCCAAACTGCCTCCCTTTCAGTATGTTCTCTGCACAGCTACATCGCCTGCTGTGAAACTGCATGAAGAAACTCTGACCTACCTCAACCAAGGTAGGGTTTGTACTCACTGAAGGAAGGCACATTTCCTGGGAATGATTCGTAAGAGAATAAATTCCATTCTTATGCCTTGCTGGGAGGGCAGTGGGAAGGGGGAAAAGGGAAAGAGATGGGAGGGGGATGAAGGAAAGGAAGAACTTTAATTTTCCATATTTATAGACCGGACTGTCAGCTGATATGAAAGAATGAAGTTTCATTGAGTTAGTTATTGACCAAAAGTGTCATTATGGCATACATAGTTCCACGTGGCCAAGTACTGGCTTAATCTTTGAAAATTTTAGATGCAGCCTCCTGCCTTCATCTGAAATGACTATATGGATTTAGCAAGTTGACAGGATTTGGGCTGGGGAGGGCTCTCAACATTGGAAGCCCCCAGCTCTGCTGGGGGAAGTGGCAGAGGTTGAGCTGGCAAGTGGCTGGTGACTCTAGGCCACCTGTGTGGGGCTGACATTGTTCCCTTGGGCTACTTGGTGTGACTGCTCCACAGAGTGCCAAAGTTGGCAAGTACCTGGGGTTCACTGTAGCAGGGTCTTCTATATGTGACCTCACAAGCTGATTTTTACTCCTATATAGACAAGCACTGCCTGTTTCTCTTGGCTATTTTTTTTCTTCTGCCTTCTGGCATAATTTGTGCACACACATCTGTGCTTGGAATTCGGCTGTCACTTTGAGCACTTCTGCACGTGGTTCCTGGAAAGATCAGACTTCTCCAGGCGCAGCTCAGGCTATAACTTAGTACATTTATTTTCTGTCAAGTTGTAAACAAGATCATTAACCCAACAACAAGCTTGTATGCCTTATTATTGATCTCTCCTGCTTCAGGGCACTGCATTAGCTCCTGAGGCTTCGTGCACTGAACATAAAGCTCATGCAGGTGTCTCTGTGGCTAGATTTCTTTTTTAGTGATTGTACAGGGAACAGCCCTGATCTCCCTTGGGCACTGACTGCCTAATCTATTGCTGGTAGACCCAGTGGAATCCCTACCAGAAGGAAGAGCAGCCTAGTGCTGCAGGTCCTACGTAATACGACACTGTGATGTCTTGCAGATCAATAGCTGATTTGTTTCCATATTCCCAAATTCTCCATTCAGATAAAGAAAATTCAGGGAGGTCGTTGGAGGCATACAGAGGGTGAGACAGGATGAATCTTTCTGTGAAACACAATTGTATCCTGTTTCAGAGCAGAAGATTTTCTGTTGTGAAAAGCAGTTTTCCGCCAAATACTACAGTGCCTTTCTAACAGTTTCTGCTTTCTTACCTTGGACGCACAAAAACAATACAACTCTTTAGACATTGTCATGAGTTTCAATGTATTAGAGTTGTGTTAAAAAGCAATCTAGATTTTTTTTCTATGCAAAGCAAGACTGCTGCCACCTCTATGTGACAGGCCATGTTGTGTTGGTCTTTCTCTGGCTTACTTGCAGGAGTCATGTCCTGCTCCATTTCAGCACAGTAGTGACTGACGTGTCTGAGGTGATGGTTTGCTATCTCCTGCATCTGTCTTTCATCTTTCATAGGATGAAGGTTTTGAAGTTCTCCAGGGGGAAGATGGGGATATGTCCTTGCAGAATGTGACCTGGAGAGCATGGGACCATATACACCAGGATGGGTGAAGGGATGAGGCTGGCAGATGCCAGGCAGTGGGACAGAGTTGGCAAGGGCCTTGGCTGAGAAGTGGGGGCTCTCAGCTGCTGTTGGCTTTCCATGGTGGATGGAACTAGCAACAGCCCCTTTACCTGGGGGGCTTCAGGGTAGTTAGTTGTGAAAGTTGATGCATCTCCTTGCTGAGACATCCAAGGAAGTTTAAAGGCTCACACAGGCAAGAGCTTCACATCTGCCACCAGAGCTGATGGACTCCAGCATGCAGTGACCAGGCTGTAGTGCCAAAGCCATCTCATAAAGAAGTTTAGACCAACAACTTGAGACCCTACAATTTGCTGCCTTATGCTGACTGTAGGCAAAGGGGCACCTGTTGCTCTTTACTCTCCTTCTGCACTTATAATGATCTAGTCAAAGACTCTGCACAAAGCTTCCTTTTTTTTCCTGATGGATTACAGTTGAGTCTGATTAATGAAGTTACCCATTTTCCAAGGTAATGTGTGTCCCTTTGCCCTGTCTGCCCCTGGGCAGGAACTGACTGCTAACAACACAGCTGCAAAGAAAAAGTGGCCGTCCCTATCTGACGGAGCAGTTGGTATGTAGTGCCATTTCCCAAATGGTGAGGATAGGAGTTGGTGTTTGCTTCCTGGCTGGATCGGCTGGAATCCTGGCTTCCTGGCCAGTCGACTGGATAACTCTTGCCATTTCCTCTCCAAACATGCATTTCTTAGTCAAGCTTTTCAGCACTCAAGAGCTGACATTTTGTCACTGATAGACAGTTATGTTCCCTGTCCTGAGACACACTCATGCCTCCACATACAATTTGCTCAACCTTGGTTGGTGAGTGCACCAGCTCAAGAGATACTCCATGTACAGAGCAGCATAGAAGAAAAGAGAGATCCTTTGGAGAGATTCCACCAAAGTGTGAAACAGTTTTGTGCAGCTGTGTGGAAAGAAGGATTATCCACTGTTTGGACTCTTGTACAAATGGGAGAGAGAGCTCCAGGTCTAGTGCATGGCAACTTGTAATGAGCCTTGCTTTTTGATGACACATAGAGACTGTCAGCAGTGCTAAGAAGGAAGAGACCTTCAGCCTGGATATGTGTCCATGAGTGTAAAGGACAAGTCCAAAAGAATACCTGAGAAGTAGAGGCCCATGTGTTCAGCAAAGGGCAGGCAAAGCTTTTGTAAAGGACTGTAAGGAAGTGAATTTCTCTCTTGTGTTAAGTTGACTTGGGGACATTCAGCAATGGCAAGCTCCCAAGCTTGACTGTTCCAGTTTGAAACCCTGAGTACTCACTGGCTGCAACTCCAGAATGAGCCTGTAAATTAACTAAGTAAAGTCAAACCCTTAGCTTGAGTTCCAAAGATTGACTCATTATACTTGTCTTTCCCGGTCTCTTTCCCCCCTGCCTTCCCATATTCTTTGGGAAACTAGAGCCAGCACCCTGTTAGCCTGAATTGAACGTGATCTTAGCTTCCTTGAGGAAGTTAAAGAGCTTCTCTCGACCTCAGTTGGATGACTCCCCTGACAGGATAAAATACAGACATATTAGTATGTATTAATGTCTTAAAACCACTCTCTGTAGTCTCTGAAACTGGTAAAAGTGCTGCATCCTTAGCAGGATGCTTTAGGAGCTGCTGCATTGCTACTTTGATTGGGGATTGCATCTGTCGACAGAGCTACACTGTCCAGAAGTCTGCAGCACAAACGCCGCCTAACTCTTTTGGAACTAGCCCACCTTTTAGCACTATTTCACTGTCTCTTGTGGATAGGGATTTTTTTCAGACAAACAATCAACCAGAAACCATATTAGAAACCACTTCTTTAGCAAGAGATCCTTATGCAGTTGCATATTCCATGGTCTGCAGTTGTGTGGGGTGTGGTTTGACTACGGCTGGTTGAAACTAGTTTCAAACACGGACAGAACTGGGAGCAATGAAGCTGGTTCCAGAAATTGCACTGGGAGGAATGCAGAGGCGACAAGCACTGTACAGCAGACTGGAATGCTAATAAATGTGAGGAAATAAAATAATTTTTAAAAAAGTCATTTCCCTAAGAGGATAAAATTTTGCAGCTCTAGAGCCACATGTGGATTGTGAGCTATTCAAGTCATTTTGTTTCATGCCCAGCATTGGGTTAGCTCTGAGCCAGAGATCTGAATTACTCCAAACAGAGGGTTGTTCTGGGTGATGGCAGTGGGTCACTGGAGCCAGCTGTGTGCTGAACCCAGCCCTGCCCTGCCAGTGGTATTTCAGAATAACCAGCCATCACGTGCTTTGAAGTTTTCCGGGGTTCTGTTCATCCCCTCCAGACCTGTGCTAAGTGCTTTGTGGTTCTCAGCCATGTGGGGATTTCAGTATACAGCTGGTTAGGGTAAGGGAAGGCTGTCCATCTTTGCTTCACAGTGTCTTCCAAGACTTATCTTTATTACCAGTCCTAGACAGTTCAGAAAACAGACAAGCCAAAAACCCAAACCATGAGAGAAAACCACTAACCTCCAAGAAGACCTGCAGTGATGCTGGGAGCATTGCTGTAGTGATGCATAAGCAACAAATGCCTCAAGAAGCAAAAATGGACTTAGTTTAAGTCTGTGCCACTCCTGAATGAAAGTCCAAACTCCAGGTCGTTAGATGCAAAGCTGTGACTTGCACGCGGGCTCAAGGCAGGTTGGCATAAACTGGTACACTTAAAAGCTCTGCCATGTTTAAGACTTACTAGCTGTCGTTCGTTTTGTCTGAGATCCCTACTGGTGTGTTCTGCTTTGTCTTGTAAGGGAGAGAAAGCACTGGACAATGAGCAACTGAAGAAGACATTTTGAAGCTGATTGCTAATTGCTTAGGTAGGAGATTCAATCTGTAACAGAAGAAGGCAAAAGAGAACGTCTGCCTCTTGAAAATCCTGCAGTTCCAATCCAGCCATTTAATCTTTTGCAGCCAGAGAACCAAGTTTTAAACACTGAGATTTCCAGTAAATGAAAAAAAGCTGTTTTATATTGACGCTAACTCATACGTAATTGAGTTTTTATGGGGTCACAACTGTCTGAGTGTTTGTAGTTTTCCTGGAACAATTCTTTATTTGCCTAAATGAAGTGTAGAGAAGGCTGAGTGACCAGCTCTGGCTGGGTGTGCTTCCGGTTTAATTATAGCTCTGCTGGATGGGATATTTTTGCTTTGTCCCACACTAAGAACTGCCTCTTTTCCTAACGTCTCTGCCATTACTGATGGCCAAGGTCCTCTGCCACCTGTGGCCTCTCCTATGTGAGCATGGGCTCAAGTTGTGTGAGGCCATGGACACAAAAATGAGGTATGGAATATCAGGTGCTCCCTGGTGGCTCTCCACCTACACTGCCTTGATTCCTGATCTTTGTGAGATGCCCTGTGCTCCTTGACCCCTTTCCAGTCTGCTCCTGGATTTAGATAGCTTCAGGAAATGGTTAGCAAAGCTGGCTTGTCTTTTCTGCTGGGAAGAGATGCTTGGAATTTTTGCCTTTTTTGTGGCAGCACCTCTTCATCTTTAGAGAAAGAATTTTATTCTCACCTGCTTTTGAAGACATCTCCAAATAGGTTCTCCTGTCTTAGCTGAGGCCATTAATTGTGTTAGCAGAAATTTCCCCATATGTTTGGCAGCTCTGTCTAACTTGGCAGCCCAGGATAAACAATCCTGTCTCCAAACCACACAATCCCTAAGCTCACTATGAATCTTGCTTCAGCTGACAGGGTACCTCTGCATAAGCAGAGCATCTGACTTCTGTTGTCCCTAGGAATCTAGAATCTCAGCTGTCTTTTAACCAAGAGGCTGTTTTCTATTCTTTCTGTAATCACTTCTTCTGTTGCTTGCATCTGGATGAAATTCAAATGGGAATGTGGACTTGCTGGATTCTACCCTGTATATGACTCCCACTGGAAGCCCTTAGAGTGTGTTTTGTTCCTTCATTTCTGTAAATCTTCAATATCCATAAAGGAAGGAGGTGTAAGGAAGCTCAGAAGTTGCCCTGAATGGAGGGAGAAGAAAGAAAATATCAGCAAGGTTTTTTACTGATATTTCATGCCTCTTTTTTACCTTCCTCCCAGGCAGCTTTGAAATGTCTGTATTTTTATTAGTGATTTTTTTAAGATAAAATAATTGTAGAAAAAAGATTTGGTAGAAAAAAATCTACAAATTACGTTTATAGAAAAATTTCTTATCTATCTGAGAGGATATGGAAAATTTTAAGTCAACTTCTAACTTAGAGTGTCCTAAAAAAAGACATATTTTAAGTAGTGATAAGAAAATTGGAAAATATGGTATTTTGCCACGATTAGCTGTTTTTATAGGAGTAATGTATGATATCTGCAGAGTCTGGAAGAGTCTTGCTACTTTCTTTTGCTTTTCCACTTACCATGCATTTATTATCTGTTCCTGAAGCTGGACAGCAACTATTTGAGCAGTGAGGCTTCTCTAATCCTAGCTTGGTGTCACATTTGTGACATTTGTCAAAGGTACAATGTGGTGTGATAGGAAAACTGTCACTCATATCTCACCCACTTGTGTTTTTTGTTTTGGATTGTCTTAGCCAGATGAAGGTCTTTGGTGCTGGATGTCTCATTGGAATAGAGATGCTCTGGGACAAGACCACGACTGCTAATTTTCAAGCAGTTTGTCTCTTGACAAAATTGTGTGTAATTCTTTTGAAAAAGAAACCCAACAACTCTGCTGCTTTTGCAACACTGCTCGAGTTTTTTACTGCACCTTTGTGTCAGGTCTGAGTACTGAGACGGTGGAAAAGGATTTTGGGCAATGGACTTTTACAAATACCACATGGCTTTGAATGGACTCCCTCAAGTGACTGGCATAATGAACTAGTAGATCAAAAGATGGATGGAGGCCCTTACTTTTTCCCCTAAGTCCCTTTTCCCACCAATTGCTTAGGTTTGAACTTGGAGGAGCACAGCAGCCTGCACGTTATGTAGCATGCAGGTTTCATAAGGTGATTCCTGTTTTGGATGAGCAACCAGCTGCACTTCCTTTCTCCTGGTTTATCCCTACAGAAATGTGCTGGAGGAACTTGAGGGCAGCTGAAGGAGCTGCTGACAGAGTCAGGAGTCCGGAGATCTCCTGAATCTCCTCTTTAGTACCTTCACCCAGGGACCATTTTTCTGAGTTATCTGAAACTTGAGTAAATATTACACAAAAAGTTACTCTTGCAGAGCTATAAAACTTGTTGTCCAAATTGACTCAGAGCAGGTTGAAACTAGAAAGAGCTGGTATTTTTTACTTACACAGAGGGAGCTGAGATATTCTGAGCTGGACAGACATGAGCCAGATAGTCCTGGGTATTTCAAGTGCATGCAGTAGAAGTGGAAATACAGGAAGAAGTTATTTTCACAGGGCAGATATGCTTTCAGCTCTCCATCAGGAGACTGTCATTCCTTTGCCAATGAATTTGTACTAAAAGTCAAGACCTGTATCCAACCGGAGGGGAGTGCGTGCAAGATAAGACCAAGTCCACACAGTGAACTTAGCAGCTCTAAGTGTTCTCCCTGTTGGCTGGTTTTGAGTCCATAATTCAAAGTTAGATTGAAGGAATTTAATATACATCCCTCTCTCTTTTGAGTGGAAATTACTGTAAATGAGGAATGTTTCTGTTAATGCCTGTTAGCTATGAAGTGTCACCAACTGTAAGATGGACTGTCTTCAAAAGTCTGTGAAGATGAGGGCTCAGCCACATGTTCTTATAGTGAATGAGCTGAGCTTTTTCTCCAGTGAACTTGGCTCCTGGGCATGTGTTTGTGTTCCCCACAAAAAAGAGACAGAGAAAGGAGGAGACAAAGAACCCCTTCCCAGAGATGGGCATGGATTGTAAAAGGAGGAGAAATA
>JAUBOD010001105.1:1938594-1954071 GCA_032353885.1 Nothura maculosa
AGTCGAGCCAACGTAGCTTTGGTGCAAAGGCAAACAGGATGGAGGTAAGTGTAGGGATGGGTCAGATTGCAAATACTAAAGCAAGGCTTGTTCAAGGTGTGGTAGTTACTAGTATAGTATAAGCAAGACCAGGAGTTCACTAAAAAAAGAAGAGTTTGCATCCACTGGTTGTGACTGCACAACTTGGTAAGGGTGCAGCCTAAAGATTTCCTAAACCCTGAAAACCAGAAGCTGGCAGGTGGTGGCCCAGAAGGGGCTTGCTGTAGTCACCCCAGGTTTCCTCTGCTTCATCCCTAAACCGGTCTCTAACCAGCTGCTGTTGGAGTTGAGGTATAGGCATTTCTGGCATGTCAGGATGGCTCTTACGTTTGTTTTGCATTTCCTGTCCCCCAGTTTGTCTTTTGCAGGATTTCCATGCTTCCAGCACAGTGAGAGCTTCCAGGGTGGCCTATTGTGTAGCTGGTGAATTCACAATATCCCCTGGATAAAATCTCCTCCTGTATCTTGTCAAATGAAGCTGCAGTAGGCAGCTGCAGAATAGCCAGGAAGGGAGGATTCTGCTCTTGCTACTTGTCCTGCAGAGTGTCCATGTGTGGGCTACCTCATCAAGTCTTGAGATAAGTTTTATTTTTGCTTTTTTTTTTTCCTGTCTGAAAAGGTGTGGGACAATCAAGCATGTAGGATCAGATGCCAGTTCTATCACTCCTGTCTGTTTATATGCTGGTTTCATCAGTCTTTCGTGCCAGAAGAATCTTTTCCAAGTGCTTGATGCCCTGAATAGTTGCATGTGGCTCTTTGAAAGTGACCCTCCTTTCTGCTGGGTGTGCTTGGTCCTTTTTTTTCTCCCTTCCCTCTCTCTACATGCTGCATTCAACTGTCAACATTCTTTCACCTTTATCTGTGCGCTCTTTAGGATGTCCATATAAAGTTGCTAAATGGAATTTTTATTGGGCAGCTTAGTTTAATAATCAAACAGTTTTCAGGCTGGTTCTATCCAGTACTGTGTGGATCCATTTGATGAAAGAGAACCCTCAGTGTTTTGTTTAGCCCTATCCCCTGCAATTCCTTAGTGTGAGGTTGGGATTTAATTTCTGTAAAAGGGAAGCCAACTACTTGGCTAGATCATGTAAGGCCTTAGTCATTAGTATATTGTTTTGGAACATTGATATCCTAATTGGAGATTAGTGTATCGTATCAAGGTATTGTGTAGAAGGCCACGTAGCATATGGCATAAGTCACCCTTGAAATGTTATACCATGACAACAAAGCAAGCTGCTTATTGTAGTTGTGTAACAAATAGTTGTTGAACAAAATGTAACTTGGACTTTTAAATAATGATAATCTTTTAAAATCAGAAGTTGCCTGGAATTACTGGTGTTTGACTTAATTCCAGCAATAGAAATGAGTTAAACTCCTATGGCTTGTACCTTTAGAGTGTGTCAAAGTGTTCTTTTGTTGAACTAAATGATTTGCCCTTGCTGGCTTTTGTCTCTTTGTCCCAAAACTAACAAGTGGCCATACGTGCATTTAATGTGCATTTATTGCCAAAGACAATAAAAGTTTAAAAAGTAAACAGTCTGTAAATCCTCTTTAAGATAGATGCAATTGCTTTATGAATCATCCAGCAGGAACTCTGTGGACCTGGGTGGTTACTATTTTGCTGGATACTCCTCTTGTTTGTAAAGCAGAGTTGCTCAAACTCTGGCCTAGGAGGTGATTGCATAAATTTGCTGTTGCTCGGGGACTGTCTTTTCAAAATACAAATTACAGTGTGTCATTACCCGCCCAGGTTTTTATTGGTGCCCTTGAAGCTTTTGGTGAAGCTGGGAGACAAATTGCATCTCAGGAATTTAATGTGGTTATCCAAATATTTATTACCGTTCGGTTCCATGCTGGAGGTAGAGAAGGAGGGTTGTGGCAAGTCCTGTGTAAAGGGAGCACCAAGTCCAACAGGCAGGCAGGACGGGATTCTGCTTTTGACTTGGTCATGTTGGTGATTTGCTTGCAAAGGGACCTCTATATTTCAGGTAGCAGGTACCTTTATTTTTCAGTTGTATGTTTTGGACTTTGCCAGTTGAGAACTGGAGTGAGGGTTTGGTTTAGTTATGCTTTTGCAGCTCCATTTCTTTGTGGATTTAAATACCTGATTTGTTTTCCGCAGAAAATTGCCAATCTTTGCCCCTTATGAAGTCAGTGCTGCAGAGCTCATCTGTGCATCAAGCTTTTAGTGACTTTTTAGCACTCCTCAAAGTCGATGAGAGTTAAGCTTTCTTCAGACTAGATTTACAGTTTCCCCCCCCCCTTTTTTTTTTTAAGAAAGTGATCTTGTTTTCCAGCATCTTAGTATTGCTTCTTTGGTGCTTAGATTTTATGTCAATGAAGTTGGTGTCATTGTTCACTGTTTGAGGAGCTTTGCTGCTGGTGATGGTGGAAAACATATGGTAGATCAGGCTTCAGAGGTATTTTTCAAGACAAACCATAACCCAAACAACCTAGCACTGTAAAAGCACAAATACCTGAATCACATTCTTGTTCATGCTACAGTGATGACTTATAGAATAACATTACCTGTGAAGCAGTGAATTTGTTGGAAGAAATTGTAGGGAGGAGAATTTTTAAAATACGATACTGAAACTTTGTCCATGCATGAAAAAATGATGAGGAATTAGTATCAAGTTCTCCTCATTCACAAAATTCCTTGGAAAGAGAAATGAACTGCTTGTTTATAAAGTTTCTCTGGAAGTCTTTTGTTTGATTACTATTCTGTGGGGGATTTGGTGTTAATCATTCAGAGATTAAGGGGAAGCAGTTTTAATAAAATATTATATTGATTAAGGTTTCTCGTGGCACAAACCAAACTTTGCATCAGATGGCCAATAATCTTTCAGCAAAGCATTTTATTTCATAATGTCCTGGCTTTCCATTTAGCATTAACTCTGTCTCCACAGCAGTTTCTTTTTTATCAATGGGCAGAATCTGAGCTTGATCCAAGCTAAAAAACTGAAGCGAGGAGGAGATGTGTTTCTGTGTTCATCAGTGCTCATTGTAGGAAGATCTGGGAGCCCGATGGAGTATTTTAGTGCTTGATGTTTCTTTGAAGAGATATATGAAACCCCTTATTTTCTTTTGTCTCCAACTACAAATAGGTAAATTGGGAGACCCAAGATATCAAAGTATGTAAGAGCACAAAACTACCCCAACAAGCTGTTAAGCCTCAAGATATTTGCTGAACAGCTGCAACTGCTTATGCCTCTACCATTGCCTTGCTCCTTAGCATTGGACATGCTACAAAACTTCTCAGTCCCCATTTCCCCATCTGAGTACTGGCATACATGTATACTGCCTCTTGGAAACTCGTAGTTTCAAATCCTAGATTAATTTTCCGTAGTGATTAATTAGCCTACTATTTGCTTCAGAAGATCTGTAAGAGATCCTTGGCTAGATACATTTATTTGCTGCAATAAACTGTATCACTGCATGTTGCTGGTGAAATCTGTCTCCAGCCTGAGCCGTTGAAGCAGCCAAGTGACTTTGCCAAAATCTGCTTGTGTCAGTTATAAACAACGTAGATATCTATGGCCAATTTTGTGAACCTAATCCTGGTCTTTTCTATGCTAATGCAACAGTATTGATTATGTGAGGTGATAAATACATCTCTCTCAAAATTGCTAAGTGAATAATACTAACCTGATCAACAGGAACATTAGTGTGGCCATTGAGTTGAAGTGTGGAAGACTTCAATTTCAGGACTGTGTGTTACAAAGTCCAGTTCTATGGAGATTGTTTTGATTTTGGTTTACTATCAAGTAACAAAAATGATTAAGATCTATACATATCTCCAGTGCTGAAGTTGATGCTTCTTATTTTTCCTTCTCCCCTCTCCCCAGCCCTGTAAGCCTTTTGCTGCATTTCAAGGGTCGTTTCCTGTTTGCAGAGCTCCTATTGACATCAGGAGGAGTGTTGGGCAAACATTTGAGTCTTCAGCGTGGTCCCTGTTGTCTTTTTTTTTTTTTTTTTTTTTTTTTTTTTAACTTCCCCCCCAGCCAGCTGAATAAGCACAATTATCCCTGGGGTCTAGTGATAAAGTCTGTACTCACATGGGTGACGGGAACAGTCGGGATTCCAAGGCAGAATCTGACAGAGATGCAGTGCCCTTCTAGCACATCTCCTGTCACCAGTCTTGTCTTTCATGATCCAGCAATGTAGCTTTATTATTATTATTATTTATTTTTATTTTTATTCCACTGCTTGGAGGGAGATACATCTGCTGTCTGCCAGGCCACTTTTGGGGAGGTAGTGGTAGAGCCAGCAAATCCAAGCTGATCCCTCTCTTGGTATCTGCCTTGTTTTACCTGTATTTTTATTTTTCAGTGAAAGGGAGAGGCAGGATGAACCAGAAAACCTAGCTGTTAGGTATATAGATATTTCATTAATCCTAGTGTTCCTGTCCTCCCTCTGTACCAGCTGTAGATTTATTTTACAGAGCTGGTCCTATGCAGCAGCTTTTGTTCTGTCTTAGCCACTTGTGCGTACTGGAACCATAAGTCATCTTTGTCAACTGTCGGCCTTGGTTGTGGATGTTATTTCATAAACCAATTATTTGAATTCTGAACTGACTAAATTCTTTATACAGAGGTTGTTGGTAGGGGGGATGTTTGAATCCGAATCCTTCCCAGTGATCCTTGTACATTTCGTCATATCCATTGCTGGTTCTACCGTGGTGTCTGAAGTAATATTTGTGTGCTGGAAGGCCACATTCACCATCTCAGGTTTACCTGAGAACCTTGGCTGCTCCCTGAAGAAGGAGAGATACGGCCCCAATTCCTCTTCCTGACAGAGTAGTGCCTAAACATTTGTACCAGGAACTCTTTACACAACTTCAGTTTAAGCACAAGGGAAGTGCTGTTAGAGTCATTTGAATGGGGGTGGAGGGTGCAAAGGCCTGAAAATCCTTGGTGACTTTCTGAAAGGTGATTAGACTCCTGTAGCACAGATCAATATCTAACTAAGTGCTTTTAGCAGCCAAAACATGAATCTTCTCCCTCATATTTCTGATGTGTTTAGTGCCTGCTCAATGACTGGGACAAACGCATTATGTTATCAAAAATGAGCTTTCCCTGATCAAACGTATACTTTATTAGCCACATAAATGCCAGCATGACTCTCTCATTGCTACAACATATTAAACACCTTGGAAATGTTTCCTTAAACTCTAGGTCAGTCTTATGAAATCCGTCTACTTGAGAATAGGAAATTGGGAGAGTTTCAAGATTTAAACACAAAATATGTGAAGGTAAGGAGAAACATAGATTTCTTTTCTTCCTGCTACTACATACAGCCTCTAATGAAGGGCCTGACCTTGCTCACACTGAGACAATGGAAAATACTTTGCCATTGTTTTGAATGGGAGCAGGGCTGATGGAATTACTTCTGAGTGCTAGAGTTTCATGGGACTGTGCAGTTTGGCTTTACAGGGCTGCAGGGGATCCTTTTATTTTCATTGTGATCATGACCCCAGAGTTTCATTGTGAATATTGGGTTCCGGGGAATCCTAAAGTTCAAAGATGAACATGGTCAAAGCTGCTGATAGGCTTGTCTCCCTTTGTAACCCAAGCAACACATTGTGTTGAGGTACATGTCACAAGGAAGACCCTGCTGTTTGCATCATTCTGCCACACAGATTCTGCATAGCTCCACTTTACTTTGGCAATGGATTTAATTTGTTTAACTCAACATACTGAAAATGGTCCTGAGTTCTTGGTTGTTTGGTTCTGGGGATAGTCTTTTTTTTCCCCCAAAAAGAGTTCAAATTCAAAACTTGGTTCCAGATCTTGGTTCTGGATCCAACCTTCAAGCCTTCCTCTCCAAAATTCTTGGTTGTTCTGCCTCAGGGTATCTTTTGAGAAGTGGAGACCAGTTGCAAAATTTGGATTCTAATCTGATTTTCAAATATTTTCCAAATTCAGACGGTTCCATAACTGTCTTTTGGCCAGTTTTGGGAAGCATGTGGATTTGGATTCAAATTTTGCAGGTGTTTCCACTGTGACTTGCATTCTTCTTGAAGCTAGAATTTGATTTGGGCCTTTCTCAGGTTCATTGGCAAAAGTGACTTGCTCTCATTTGGTATGGAAGTCCCCAGTAGGAGCATGGACTTCAGAAGATGGGAGCTGAGGGGCCATTAGTGCTAGTGTATCAGTTGGAATATACAGAAGTATATATTAATGTTAGTTTTTGACTTTGTACTGGGAATTTACCTTATTCCAGCTTTTTGTTTCCAGTTATTGATATGGCTGCACCTTTGCTGCCCCCAGAAGTGTTTCTGTTCTTTGTTCATGTATCTACACAAGGTCAGATTCAACATCAATGACTGGCTGGTAATGGCTGGAATGAAGTTTAATTCCCACTGTTGGGTTATGTCAGCTCCATCAGTGCAGAAACGGATGAGCTGGCTTTCATATTTATTAATCACAGTAGGAAAAACTAGGGCTGGGATCCAGTAGAGACGCATTAAATATACCTTGCATTGTGGGTATGGAAGCAGTATAGTGATGTTCACGTGGTCTGAAACCTAAGATAAGGTGGACATAACCATAGTGCTTCCAGACCAAATCCCAGAACACTGTGCAGGGCTGTGTGGTGCACCAGACGTGAGCAGGGAGAGTGTTCCTCTCTCACCCAGTGATCCCTTAGGATTTTGGGGTGAGAAACATATAGGAGGAACAGATCAACTTTTCCTTCTACGCTGGAAAGCCAAAGTCATCTCGCACGAAGGACCTCTGTGTCACCTTGCTCATCTTGCCATTTTCTTCTCAACAGAGCATAATCCGTGTAGTTTTCCACGATCGACGCTTGCAGTACACGGAGCATCAGCAGCTAGAGGGCTGGAGGTGGAGTCGGCCTGGGGACCGCATCCTCGATATAGGTGAGAATGTTACGTTGTGGTTCCTGGGCACTGTGTGGAAGGCAGGTGCTGAATGATGTGTGGTGTGTCCACGTGCGGATGCTTCATACTTTGCTTCCTTAGGAAACCTTTAGGTCTTTGGGTGGGAAGGAGATCATAGCAGCATAGGTCACAAGTAGATGTTTCGTTGTTGGCTTCACTTTTCACATGCATCTTGTAATTGTATAGAAATGCTTTCTCCTCTTCAATTTAATATTTTTAAAATTTTAGGGGTTTTCTTCTACAGATATTCCACTGTCAGTTGGTATCTTGGATCCCAGGGCCAGCCCAACCCAGTTGAACACTGTTGAATTTCTGTGGGATCCATCAAAGAGAGCTTCAGCATTCATTCAGGTAAGAAATAAGTTTTGTTCTTGCAGTCACAAGCATGTGTGAGTAGTTTATAGGAGTAGTTTAGCAAGTATAAACTTGCTAAACTAGCCTAATACTGGGGAAAGTCCATTATCATAGCTAGGGAAAACCTGTGTTTAAGACATGGATACTGCTTTTTAAGCACCGGCTTTGCTTGGGGGAAGCTGTTCACAGGCTGTTATTTTTGTGTGTTTCCTTTTTCTTGAGTATTTCCAAACTCAAATACTAAGAATCTGTTTTTATGTGTGTTTGGGATGTAGTTAAATCAAAGGATGCTTTTCTTTATGCACTGTTTCTCTCCAGGGTCCTTGTTCTTTCAAGTGTTTGGTCCTAAGGAACACAAGTGAAAACATTTACAACTCTGCCCTTTTAGTGTCTGGGGAGGAGTCAAAGCCTCATGTTCTGGTAGTCTCTAAGTTCAGGGACTCTAAAAAATAGGTTTTTTGCAGCTTCAGACCCTCTCCAGAGATAAGCACAGCTTTTGTTTTGCCAGGTACATTGTATCAGCACAGAATTTACTCCACGGAAACATGGAGGAGAAAAAGGGGTACCCTTCCGGGTACAAATCGACACCTTTAGACAGAACGAAAATGGTGAATACACAGAACACTTGCATTCTGCAAGCTGCCAGATCAAAGTGTTCAAGGTACGAGGTGGTTTTGACTTGTCATCAACAAAATTAAGACACGGAAACCTGCACAGCTTTTAAAACGTTTTGGTCATGATACAAAGTGTGGTGTAAAAGGACAAAGACTTTTACGTGGATGTACTTAAAATCTTAAACAAGACTCTTACAAAACTCTAACCTGCCCTGCAGATCTAGTTAAATTCAATTGACACAAGTGCCACATTCAGACTGTTGCCAGTCTGTTGTTTCTTAAACACTACAAAAATGCTGAGATCTGGGCTGTGTGGATGTTTTAAAACAAACAACATCCCCAAACTGCCACAAGTTGCAATGAAAACCCTCCTCAGAGTCCTCTGCACAGATTTCTGTGGAATCCCGACAGGAGTCTCCAGAGAGCATTGCCCTTCACCTCTTTGTGCCATGAAGATTATGACTATTAAAGACCATACAAAATACATCCAGTTTCTCAGGATTATAGAGGCTCTTGTTTCAAGGCCTCTTGAGCCAACATACTACCTTGGTGGTATTTGAGGTAATGGCTGTGTTTCAGTACTCCTAGATAATCAATATAGAATGAGAATTACCAGTTTCTTTGGTTGATTCTTCCAGGGACAGTGAGAGCATGGCATGAAGACCTTAAAATCTCTGCTTGAGGTAGCAGAGCTCCCCTCCATGCTGCCTGGTACAGAGGAAAATGTTGATGTTCAATCTTGAAGCTGCTAATCTTTGAATAGCATACTTGTAGCCACTTAAGATTCTCATAGGCCTGTTCTCACAAGTCTTCTGCTTCAGTTTGATCCTATGACTGGCATTCTTCCTGTTCCTGGAAAGATGGTACAAATGTCAGTTGAAATACATTCCTCATGGGATGTGTGTTCTGAAATAGCCGGTATCAAACCACAGGGCTATGGTCAAACTATTTTGGAATTGCAGCTGTCATTAATGGGGGCAGTTATACAAACACTAGAGATGTTTGACTAAACTTTCGTCGGTAAAATACAGGTCTGATCTCACCCCATATGTAGAATCACCATAAATCTTAAGTAAACTATTGTGAACACTTTAGAAAAAAACCTGTTGGCCTTGGTCTCCAATCTTGTCATACTTGGCATAAGGGAAAGCTTGTGCTTGTGCTTGTAGCCTAAAGGAGCAGACAGAAAACAGAAGACTGACAGGGAAAAAATGGAGAAGAAGACCACACAAGAGAAGGAGAAGTATCAGCCTTCCTATGAGACAACCATTCTCACAGAGGTAAAATGTTTTAAACACATGTTGTAGTACTTGCAGTATATTGGAAAATAGATTTCAGTGGTAATTCATTCTGACCGAGGCTTGGAGATTGTCTCATGGAGACTCTTCTTGTGCCAAGATCTGACTGAAATTGAGAGCTGAGTGAAATGATAAAGTGAAATTGAGTGAATTACAAACTGTTCATAAAAATTCATAAAATTGCCATTGACATTCAAAAGAAATGCCAAACTCTCTTATGTTCAATACTAGCAGCCTAGATTCAAAAGAAACAGTTTCTCTTCTGCCACACGCCTGCGCACGCACTTGTGGTACAAAGATACCAGTTGTATGAGGTATTTTCTTCGTAACTGGCACAAGCTCTTGTTGGAGATGGGACAGTGGAACAGATGAACAGGCTTCTTATTAAATTAGAAGTGACTTTTTTTCTGTGAACGTGCCTTTGAGACTACTATAACGTGCTTGATCTCAGATTCATCTGACTTACACTCTAGGAATATCTTGAATATCTTGTGTTGTGAATGTGAATGTTCTTTGATATTGAGATACGTGTGTTTCTAGTCTCCCCACCCCTGTATACTCATTACTAAGATATATGCATAAAGTCACCATGAGTTACAGAATTGCTGACTAAAGGGATTCAAAACAATAGTTCAGAAGTGCTGTTCCATATCCCTATGGGGATGTTTTGTAGTTTGATTTATTTATTTTATTTCTTTTTTTTTTCCTTTCTTTTTTCTTTTTTTTGAAGTGGCCTGCTGGCTCTAAAAATGAAGGATTTTTCCCCTTCTTTTTTCCTTAATTTAAACAAACTTCCTTTTTGTGAGTTCCAATCCTTCCCACCCAATTTTCCTTAAGTTGTCAGGAGTGACCAATGTTCTTCTAATTCAGCATGGTGGCTGTTAATGAGGCTCCTGTGTACACATAGCTAGTCCTACTGAGTTGGCAGGTCCTGAGCTCTTACTGTTAGCTGTGATGCACTTTGACATATTGCACAGGGAAGCGTGGGTTGCTAAAGAGTTAAATATTTGCTAGTGGTGTGTTTGTGCAGATAAAATTCAAAAGCTGCAGCTTGTCTCCCTTTTATCATTACGAAGAAGGATACTACAGAGTGTTTTCTTGAGATCTTGGTGGGGGAGTTCCACGAGGCTAGATCTATTCTGAAGATTAGTGGCATAAATCTGGAACAGAGATACCAATTTTAACTGTGTTACTCTGGCTTTACACCACTGTAATGGAGAATAGAGCTTGACCTGTATTTGTAAAGGTTTTTAGTAGCTTTTGTCTATCTATCCTGAGTTTTCCCCGTGTAATACCCATTTATAACTCAAAGTCTCTGGCTGCTAGCCAAAGAGTATAACAGACTGCCCCAAATTCTGCTCTTTCACTGGTATAAACCTGAAACAATGCCACTGGAGTGTGTTTGTCACTCTTGTCTGGAATTAATTATGGATTTCTAATTGAGACCATGGGTATTTCTGTGTCATTGCTGCCTTCAGTCTGAGTTGACTTACTGGCGTTGCTCTGACTTACAGCTGTGCACACTTTGGCCCAGTGTTATTTGGGGACAGGCTTTGTGAAATGAGAGAAATGTGGAATGCACAACTGGAATCAATCTGGCCCCCTGACAGCCTGCTTGGAGTGGATCATAGAAAATCCATGGCCTGTCTCCTCCTCCCAGCAGGAGTGATGAGCTGAAGTTAGTGGCGTGGCAAGAACATAAATGTGGTATGAGAGGAGAATCAAATCCTTTATTTTCAACCTTATGAAAGTGTCCCTGCTGCCTTTCTTCCAGTGCTCTCCTTGGCCAGATATGCCTTATCAAATGAACAATGTTCCATCTCCAGGCTACAACAGTTCTCCAAACAGCTTCAACCTTGGAGATGGGTATGTAACAAATAAAGCATTTATCTTTCCTGTTGATAGCGTAGCCTTCGTGTGCATCCATTTTGTGTACCCATATATTTTGTACCTTTAAAAGGTCAAAGTATATCTTAGCTCTACCTCTCACACCCTTTATAGAAAGTGATAAGTATTTCTCTCAAAAACTTCAGCACCTTCTAGCCAGGAATTCTCTGTATTGCAGAGTACTCTTTGTATGTCCACTGTATATGTGGGTATCTGGGAAGAGAGCATCAGAGGGCTACCAGGGCAATTCCTTTCATGAATTTCTTCTCATGTTGGACCCTGTTTCAGCATTTCCCATTATCTTCTAAGAAACGTATTAAGCACATTTTATGGCATTTGGCACCTTTACAGAGTTGGTTTTTTTGAATTTGTTTTTTTTTTTTGTATTTCTGTCTTTTGTATTTCTATCTATCTTTGTGATAGTGTGCTGAATTCTGAGTTGAAAAGGTTTTAAAGAAATTCTGTCTGGAGCAAAACTGTGTGGATTCCAAGAAGCTGAATAGCAAGTTTAAAGATGGCAAGTTTAATACTGCCATCATGAAGAAACAACTTAAGTGGTCCTGAAACATTAAGATATAGTTGACTGCTGTAATATTTACCAAAGTCACTTAGTAACTTTTGAGTATTCTCTGTAACATATTTTCCCCTTAGAATTTGGCCTAGGACTTTCCTTTTCTCCTCTAGAATTCTACAGCCTTGTCAGCTTCCTGTATAGCTCATTAACTAATTGATAGAAGAGAACTTTTCTCTCCCTAGAAGCCCATGACTTCTGCTTTTGACACTAGAGAGTGGATTTCCTGAACTGCAAGTGTTTTTTAATGAATGTATACAGAAGCTGTCTATCAGAAGAATAGGTAGTTAGAGAAGGAGGAGTGATTATATCACAGGTTTTCAGTGGATGACTTACACTCATGAATAAGGACCATTACTTACTGAAATAGCAAAAAGTGTTGTGAGCATTTTCTTCTTACTGGCTTGTGAAAGTCCTGTACATGTTGGGCATAGGTTCAATAGAAACACATTTGTGTCTAATATGATTTTATAATAACTGCATTTGAAGTAGCATCAGGTTTGTGTTACAAGGTCCTTCTTACTCATTTTTTTCTTGTGGAGAATCCTTAATACACAATGGGTTTAGTCAGGGATTTTGTCACTCATAAAATGTATGAGTTCGGTCGTTATGTCAGCTCAAAACTTCCTTGCGTGGATGATACAACATTCGTGGGCCACTTGTTTTCTCTCAATGTTGAGTAAGATCTTAATGGAACAACAAAAAGCTCAAACTGGAGTGGTGAGGGGGGATTTTGGTGTGAATTTTTTTGACCCAGTACTTAGAGACATTTTCTTAATCTAAGAGAAAGAAGAATGCCAAGTTGTTATGAAACTTATATCAGTTGAGTCAATTTAAGGAGGGAAAAGAGGATGGACAATACAATGTAAAATACAAAAATAATGATTTTTCTCTTCCAACTCTATGTAATTTTTTTTAGCAACAATTCTCCAACCCACCAAGTGGAGCTCCTGCCTCCCAGCAATGATGTAAGTATGAGATCATGTTAATGTGGTGCTTTTCTTTTTTTAGGACACTGGTGAACAGTTCATTTCAAGACCTTCTTATTCTTTTTGCAATGTAGCATCTCCTTCCTTCTGCTTCTATTCAAGATGCCCAGCAGTGGCTACATCGTAATAGGTTTTCTCCATTCTGTAGACTCTTCTCAAGTTTTTCGGGTGAGTTTAAACAGTCCAAATATTTTATCTGATTCTGTTCTGTGAGTGGAGCTCATGCTTCTTACGCACAGCATCTGCTGCTGGCCACTGTGGAAGGGACTACTGGTCTTACCCAGTGTGATGGTTCTCTAGTTTTTAGGTTAGTATTTGCCAGAACAGATTCTAGCATCAGAATAAATTAGGTTGGAAGGATTCATTGAGATCACTAGGTCTTTGCCCCTGCTTGAAGCAAGTAACTGGAATTAGATACAGTTTCTCGGGGCTTTGTCCAGTTGAATATCTCCAAGGTGAGAGATTCTACAACCTGTCTGAACAAGCTCTTCAAATATTTAATTACCCGCATAGTGAAAAAGTTTCTCCTTGTATCTAATCAGTATTTACCATCTTCCGACTTCTGTCAGCTGTCTCTCGTGTTGTCACTGTGAACCTTTAAGAAGGGACTGGCTCCATCTTCACTGTGCCTTCCTATTAGGTACTGGTAAACAGCAGTAAGATGGTAGAAGGGGCCAAGAATTACAGGCTTTTGAGAAGCCTGTCTCAGGCTTAAATAGCCCGGTGAAGGTGGCAATAGGAGAAAATTGGGCTGTTTCGTTAAATAGCTAGCTTTTAACTATGCTGGCTAGATTATCCTCCTGTGAACCACTGCTCTTCTGGCTGCTTCTGGCTTTCTGTTTCACAATGATTGATGTGCAGTGTACACCTCTTTAAATTTGCAACATCTCTTG
This sequence comes from Nothura maculosa, assembly GCA_032353885.1. Classification (NCBI taxonomy): domain Eukaryota; kingdom Metazoa; phylum Chordata; class Aves; order Tinamiformes; family Tinamidae; genus Nothura; species Nothura maculosa. Next base: position 1,952,144 of record JAUBOD010001105.1, read on the forward strand.
GGAGAGCTCTCTGATTTAGTTTTGTAGATTTTCTCTCCCCCCACAAAGCTCCTGCTGCCCTTATACACAATTTGGAAGTTAAAGTTTGCTTAACTTCTGAACAAAATACATTTTAAATATGTAGGTGCTGATTTACTGAAAATGTCCAAAGAAGATTTTGTTCAAATCTGTGGGCCTGCTGATGGAATTCGTCTCTTTAATGCAATCAAAGGAAGGTTTGTATTCCTCTTTTGTTTTGTTTTAAATATTGTGACAACATCCCTTGGTGTCTCTGGTGTTAACCAATACCATTCAAAAATATGTAACAGATAGGCCTCTTCTGTAATAGTTCAAAGAGGCCATCATAGAGGCTGGAGTTTACAGTGAAGTTCAGATCCTGTGCAGCTCCGAAATGCTCCCAAACTCAGACCCAAGTAAAACTGAAGCAGCATAATATGGATCTCCAGTTGTTCATTTGCTGTCACCTGTAGCTTCGGTCCAATTCATATGAGAGACAACCAAACACAAAACCTGGCCCCTCAGATGGCTCTCAGAGGTACTTAGATGGCCATAATGTTGTAAATTCTCCATCTAGGCAGGGTTAAAACCATTCAATGAAAGCGTAGCAAACCTCTTGGCAAGTGCTACATACTTTTTTTTGTCTTACTTGATCCTGAAGAGATTAGGGTCTTGCACTCTACCATCATATTCCAGAAGGACTCTTGCTAGACCTCTTGATAGACAACAGCTTGTCGCCAGATTTGAGACTGTCCCTTAGCTATTTTTGCAAGGCCTGATTGATCCTGTCTTTCAGTGTTTGGTTATTTATTGGAACAATTTACTAAACTCACCACTGTTTTCTATTAATCCATAGAAATGTAAGGCCCAAAATGACAATTTATGTTTGCCAAGAACCTGAGCAAAACCGGTCTCATCTTCATCAAAAACGAGAAAATGGAGATGGCAGTCTGTGTGGTGAGTTTTTAATACGGATATTGTTAAGAACTTGTCTGGTGAGAATGCTGCTTCGGACCTTTGCTCTCATGTGGAACAGCTTGGCATCCTGTATGCTTAAGGAGAACAAATTTGTCTCATTTCTGGCACTTCTAGGCTGGTTTCAAGGCTGCTGAGTCTACCTGGAGTGCCATCAACCTGGGAAATAGACTCAACTTGTCTGAAATTTGGTTGGAAGAGGGAGAAAAATCTTCAGTACAGGGCAGCTTGAAGGCTTGCTGGTCAACTCTACTGAAGGCCAAGCATACGTAGTTGTCTGCCAATGTAATATTACACTAAAGGACAGTGGTTTAATTTCTCCCCCTCTTCCCAACCAGACCTGTGCATGAGGAAAGTCACTGATCTCTTGTAAGACATTTCTTAGCAGGCATTTAACATTTTATGTTAATGCTGCTTTTTCTTTTGAAGTCATTGAGACTGACCAAATGAGAGATGATCTTAGCTCACAAACTTCATGGTTTGTAATTATTTTGTCCCAATCTGGATAGATTTCCTTTCAGATTTTGCAAAAACATTTTTGCTTTTAGTTAAGTACTTCAGATAGCAATGTCTTTTGAAGCACAAGGTGTAAATATTGTATGTTCTCTAGTGTAAGTATAAAAGTAATAGCAAAAGATACTTCCACTGTTTTTCTGAGAGTGACCTATGAAATATCATGCCCAAGATATCTGTCAGATTTGATACTGTCCCAGTTAGATAATAAAGTTTGTACATTTGACATCTGAAATCATTGTTTAATCAGTTGCTCATGCCATGAGTAGGTCTTGTTGAAAAGCCCAGGGGAGATGCACATAGACAGCAGCTCTAATGAAAGCTTGAGAAGAAAAATTTAAAAAATTAAACAGAACTTTATGTGGTTGCCATTGTAATATAAAAGCTAGTAACTCTATAAATTAATTCAGGAAATAAAACAAAACAGTATCTTTCAGTAAAAA
>JAUBOD010001105.1:1959453-1979187 GCA_032353885.1 Nothura maculosa
CCTTGTCCCCTGGACACAGAGGCATTTGTTTAGTAAGTCCACTGTTAAGGTTGCCTTCCAAAATGGGGAATAAATTCCAGCCTTACTACAAGTAGTTGGCTACCTGTATGCTGTTGTGTGCCAGGTTAGTTTTGAAAGTCTGCCTTTGAATTGTTGTAAGCAGCCCCTTTTTTGTTTCTTTTGTGTATTCTTTCAATGGAAAAGGTTTTGGAATTTCTTATGCCAGCTGTACTTTTTGAAGCTACTTTGTAGTAATTGTCAATATCTGGCACAGATACTATTTACCTACAATTTGGATAAGCAAATCTGATGGAATGAGATGGATTTAAAAGAAGCATTGGAGTTGCCACATGAGGTATAGTCTATTTGCATGTGCTAATGCTGTAATTCAGGGGACACAGCAATACTGCACGCAGCAGTGTGAAGAAAGGGTAGAGGCACCTTTTGCTTTCATTGTTAGAGATTAAAAACTGTAAAAATGTACCTTGTTCTTGCCTATTTCCAAAACAAATCTCACCCATATGGAAGTAGATCTGAAAGTCCTAATGGCATTTCAGTAGCACTTGTTAGATTTTTGAACAAAAATAATTCTTTGTTAGGACTTTGTTATATTTAGAGTTTTTCAAATCAAATTATTTTACACTAATATGAGGGCAGATTTGACGGTGTATCTTATTCCTCTTTCCGTGCTGCAACAAGGTATAGCAGAGTAAACAATCATATATGTTATAAATGTTGTCCTGTTAGGTGGGCTGTACTGTTTCATCTGTGTTAACCTGTTCATAAACTTGTTTAACTTCATTGTACATGTGAGGCATACCCTAACTGACAGAGTGCTTCTAGACCTTTCTGAACCTCTCTTATCCCAGCAGAATTTGAAAGATTGTGCTTAGGTTACATATACACACATGAAGATGTAAGGCAGCTGGTTATAAGAATATAAAGAATGTCAGATTCATAATTTGCGGCAAGCCTTGCTCTCTACATCCCCAAAACACCACAGCAAACTGTTGGCTCCTTGAAGCCATGAGTTTTTCCATACAGAAATGAAGCAGAATCTTCATGATGTATTTTAGTGGCTTGTGTGAAGGACGAGAATGAGACTTGTGTTGTCTAACCCTGCCCATGCAAGCAGCACGTAGTCTGGCTCATCACCTCAGCACTTCCTGTGGCTACACACAGGGGTTGGCATCTCTGGAGAGGGACCCATGTGCCCTCCCTGAGGGTGTGAGGGCCTCTAGGGGAGAGCGTTTGAGACCAGAGGCAGGGTCAGTCGTTGATCTGGGCTACAGATCTAAATCCTAGATAAATAAATGTAAGAGAGACTAATATCGTCTCCCTTGCCCCCACCTGAACATTCAAACAGGGCTTTGTATTTACATCTCTCCAAAGTGCCTAGGAGGTGCTGTCATGCTTGATGGTTTTTTGTCCAGTTTCTTTATACAGAATCTCCTGCTCAAAGGATGTAAATGAGACTTTCAATTCTACATGTGGAATTTGTACAACAGAGTTTATAATCTCTAGATTTTAGAAGTTTTAACAAATCAGTTTGATATATCCCAAGCTGTCCACCTATCAATGATTCTGATGATACAGCCTGTGAGTAGATGTAGACTTTATCGGCATGAAATTATTCTTGGACTAAAAACAGTATGATCCGGCCAGTGCTTTAGCCTGAGTTCTAGACTGACTGACATGAGCTGATCTGGAATTATTTCATAAATCGATGGCATTTCTCTGGCCATTGAGTAAACTGAAACGAATCTGTTAGTGCCTGGCTGATGGTGACAGTCTGAGAACTCCTAGATGTGCCAGTTAAATGATAATTGAGGGTGGAAGGCACAGATAATCTGATGATTATCTGATCTTCGTGTCATCTGATTATCATTTCATCTGATGATGATCTGATGAAGTTTGTGCTGTTTATCTGAGATGGAAGGATTGATTTTAGTAAAATTAAAGCTTCTCTCAGCTGTCCCTACTTGATTAGTTGGCTAAAATTTAAGTAATAATTCAATCTGGAACATACTGAAGCTCTCATTATCTTAGAGTGAAATATGGAGGGCTGATGTTCAAAGATTTGCAGGTGATGAAAGGAGTTTTGCAGTTGAGACCTGAATGGCACTCTCCTAGTAATGTAACATATACATATTTATGCATATATATCTACATACATACTGTATTGTATCAACACATATATGTGCTGAGTACTTGTGTCTTTTGGCTTTAACTGGTACTCTGCTTTGTTTAATTGCAGTTCAATGTAAAAGGTTGATCAAGCTTAGAAACCCAGCCATTCCTTGGGTAGAAATGTAAAAAGTTCCTAATCGCGGCTTTAGGTGATTTGAATTAGGTGATTTTGGTACACTAGGAATGGTGAAAATTTGATGCATTTCTGCAATATAAATCATAGGCCTTGGTGAAGACAAGGACATTCTTACAGTTACACTGCAGTTCTAGATTGCAGCTTCTGAAATTTTAGTTAGAGCAAAAGAAAAATGGATTGCCCAATGCTTTGTAAACTAGTAAGAGCTATTCCCTAAAGGGAACAACCATCTGATGACTCTGCTAGCTTGATGTTGTATTGCTTAAGCATTGGCTCTAATTCTAACAATCATATGGTGGATGACTGGGACAGGTTTTTTGTTTGTTTCCGTTTTTGGTTTTAACTGTTCTCAAAAAGAAATGTGTATTCAGACTGTAGCTTCGTTTTCTCCTCCAATTATGAAATGGTTTAACTTTATGCTTTATGCTGGTAATGCAATATTTTCTTAGGATTATAATGTCTGACAGCACAGGGTACTCAAAGTGGGGAGTGTTTGTTTGGCCTTGATTGTTGTTACCATGAATGAATACAAGAAGGCAGACTGGAGGAGTGCTCAACATCTTGCCTCTGTCTAAAAATGAGTTAAGCTGGTGCCTAATTTTTTGTGCATTTCCGATTTGTGCCTTTTTTTTTTTTCAATTCCCTCAAATTTCTTCTGCTCCCTGGGGGGGACCCGTTGGTAAGCAGCTGGTGTGTCCAACATTTTGAAGCAGCCTGCTGTTTTCCCAGTTTGCTTGGGGTGAGTGTTTATCTTTCAGAGGGCTGTGGGAGTCACCTCTTGTCACTGACAAGGCAGCCGTTCGAGGTGGGTGATGCCGACCCAGGAATCACGTTGGTGGATGAGGGCAAGGAGAGGTGGTTGAGGCATACCAGTTGTGAATAGATACTGCCACACTTTTTGTCTTTTTTTTTTTTTGTACATGAATAAAAAAGCATATTTTGCACTGGCTATTGTACTGTTGTGCAGAAGAAATCTGTATCTAGAATCTGTGCTGCAGTCAAAATGCAAATAAACCTGTTTGTAAGAAGTGTGTGTCTTGTCTCTGCTCTGCTTGGCTTGGATGGGCCGTGATCTGTAGTGTCTTGCAGTAACACATCGAGTGGTGCTCCCTGTTGCGTGGTCAGAGGGCTGAAGTCTGAGCTGAGGTTTTAATGAGTGCTCAGTCCTCAGCAGCGTCAGGATAACACTTAAGAATAGAGATGAACAGATGGGACTGAAGTTTGCAAAGTGCTGGTGAGAGAAAGTTGGTCCCAGCCAAATGCCCTGCTGTCATTTGCTTGTCCTTCAGACTGACTTCATTTTCCAGTAACAATGCAGTGACCAGCTCCTATTTAATCTGGTTCAAGGCAAGAGGAGAAAATGCGTAATTCTTACAGAAACAGTAACAATAGGCATGATCTTCAATGAGAATACAAACTGTGTTAGGTAACAGCTGGTTTAAGTCTTGTTGTACTTAAACAACAGCCATTTCTGAGCCCTGAGGGCCCTGGTCCTCCATGACACAAAGGAAAGCAAGCAGTCTTTCCTGACAGAGTTCTCGTGCTCGGTGCCACTCATCGGCTGTCAGACACAGCGGAGAAGCAGGCAGTGAGGTCCAGACAGAAACTGTTCACACTGGTTTGGCAAAGATCATTTCAGCAACCAAATCTGATGGTAAGGCAAAGAAAAAGGAATGAATATGCTAACATGTAAGAGGGCCTGTTAATCTGGATTAGCACTATCTGTGGACAGTTGGAAAGCTTGGAAATGAACAGCTTCTCCCAAGACTTGCTTCACTTGAAGAGCATTTTTAACTCCTTTGCTGAAGTTTTAGAATCCCAAAACCAGAAAGTGCTCTGTGTGCCTGTGTATGATCGTAAAACAAGTATCATTGCCCAGACAATGTTCCAACAGGAAGGTAAATGAGAATTGCTTTACTGAAAACAGTAAAATTTTCAGATGAGTTTGGGATCTCACCCAGAAGTCATCACTAGCTGTAACTGAAACTGGATAAGAGATGGAAAAAAAATCCCGTAAGTGAGGAAGCCAAAACCTGCGACTGGAGCGGCTTAGCCAAAGCTCTAGCCTAATCACATATAAATCCACAAAACCAAGCAAATAATTTTAAAATTAACTTTCTGATTTACCAAACAATACGGTCTTTCACTTAGCAAGATTAATTGCAATTATGAAGTAGTCAAGGAAATAACATCCCTCACACTCTGAATGAAACTGGGCATTTAGAAGCTAAACATGTTAGGATGGACTTGACCCTGCAATTTCTCTGAGAAAACATTTTCAAATCTTCACCTAAGAACAAAAATTTCTGGATGGCACTTTGGGAATTCAAATCTCCATGATGAAGTCTTCAAACCACCTTTGGGCAAGCTGAATAACGATGGGAATCCCAGGTTTTGTCCCATCCAATGCCTATGATGGGCATTCATGATGTCATGAGTAGAATAAGGTATAAAAAGAAAGACTTTCTGAAACTTCCAAGAAAAATGTTCTAAGAAAAGACTTCCAAGAAAAGAAAGACTTTGTGACTGGCTTTTTCAAAATCTTGAGTTTAATTGGGGGAGAAATTGAGTAAGGAACAGGCCGATGACTTGACTCAGGGAGAAAATAGGAGTTGAAAATACAGAGCTGGAGCAATCCTGTAACAGGAACCTCAGTGTGAGTGCACTAAAGCTCCTTAATTAAGGCAAGCAGGTGCTTAGGCCAACTGTCCTATGGACAAAGAACGTTGTCCCAGGGTGAATTATTCCAGAAGTGCCCACAGTTTCCTGTTTACAGTGGATTTACCTCATTTCACAGTCCTGCCTATGTGGTCACAACTTTTCTTTTCCTGAGGTAAGCCATATTTGCATGCTCTCACCTGGAAGAAATGCAGTTTAAGAGAGAAAGTGAGGGTAAATTTGCTGATTGTGGAAGCTCCTAATCAGAAAAGGACAGACTTTCTGCCCAACTTTTTCAAATTTTTTTACTTCATCTTAGCTTTGCGAAATTTTTTGGGGAAGCACTGGAAAAAGCACTGGCCTGAACAGGCCATTGGTGTTTGTAGAAGTCAGGTGCGTGTTGCCGAACAGCCACAAACGCAGGCCTGTCACTGGGACAGGCAGCTGGCCGGGAAAACACGACCTACCAGCAACGTGTCCAGGGAGGCGTCTCACTGTTGTGTTGTGTCAACAGATGAAATGAGTCCATGCACTTTGCTGGGTTTTTACACTCTCGACCTTCACCACTTCACTTAGACTCTAGGACAAAGGCAGATGACAGGCAATTCCCCAAGGGGACTGGAAGCTCCCAGTTATGCTGTTGTTAGTGGTTTCTGGAGGACACTGTGCCTCTCCATGCATGGCACCTAGTGGTACCAGACCCTGGCTTAAGTCAAGTGGTGGGATTATCTCCTGGAGTCTCATCTTTTGACACCCTTAAAGCACTAGCAGTCATGTATATTTAAAATAGGTTATATATTGAATAGTTAAATATCATCACGTCTACTGTTTCTAGCTTGCCATCAGAAAAAGAGATAGCTTCACTGACATTGGTTCATGTATCAGCCTGCAGACTGGTTTGGATGTGGCTTTTTTAGCCCCATCTTCTTTGAAATAACTAACCACCACTTGAACTGTTCCAGGATTGTGTGGGCAATGGGTTAAGCCAGCTACTAGTATAAGGGTGTTTTCACTCACATGAACTCAGAACTGAGTAGCTGTTCTGCCTATGATGGTAGTGAATGTTTCCCAAAATCATCAGGGGATTGTCTGTCAACCTCACCTGTGTCACTGCTGAACACTCACTGTCTCACTGACTTTAAACACCATTTATGATGGAGAGTTCATGTGGGAGCCCACCGGGCTTCTCCATCAGTGCTGGATCCAGCAGAGCCAGTTCCCAGCTAAAGAAATTGTCTTCATCCCTTCCCCAAAGGAAAATTCAAACAAACCTGTCACCAGCTGATGTTAGCTAAACGCAAGAAAGCAAGTTGGCTTTCACTTGAAATCCAGTGTGAATCATTTTAATACCACAAAGGTGTAGTGGCAACACACTGTTGACTCACATAGAAACCCATCTGACTTGCAGCAAATGGTTTACTAAACAACCTGTGAGAAAAAGGAATGCACCTTCTCATGTTATTTCTGAGGCAGTGTGATGCCCTTTGTACAGAATATAAAACACAGAGAGGTATTTGGCAAGTGCTCCAAAAGCTGGATATAAAGTGTGTTGGGATCAGCAGTGGCTCAACCATAAAGAGCTGAAGGGAAGAGGAATCACCATGACTCTGCGCAAATCAGCCATGCTGGAGCGTGCATCCACACAAGGGCTGGGATCCTACTGTTTCCCATGCAATTTTGTCCTTGTTTTATTATATTTTATTTTTTCACTTTCCAATTTTGTGTAGAACAGATGAATTTTCCACCTAGTTGTGCTGATTATTATGATCACATATTGAGCAGCCTCACAAGCAAAGCACCCTCAGAAATTATCCTTTTAGTTCTTGGAGACTTCTACTTCAAACAATGAAACAGAACGTATTATTTCCTGAATGTGGCCAAATTGTGCTAATCCATCTCCCCTCTCCTGCGTTCACACATAGGATCTCTGTCACTCTTGGGGATGAAGTTCTTAAAAACTAGGGTTCAGTGTGAAGCTCCTGAGCCCCAGCTGTGCAAAGAGAACAGAACCTGGGCCAGAGAAGTGTCTTTTATCAGAGTTTGGGGACCCTTCAGGCATCCAGCATGTGGGAAGACCTTTGGGGGTACCCACCCAGAACAGGTACTGAGCAAGAGAGATGGCTTTATTTTACCCTTTCTTCCTCCTTAAATGTCCCTTTTTCTTTTCTTCCCTCCCTGACTTCTGTTCACTTCTTTCTCTACTTTTTTCTAGTCCCCTTTTTTCTTTTTTTTTTTTTAATTATTATTCTTTTCTCACTTTTTTTTTAAAAACTTTTTGAACTTTTCACCCAGAAGTGGAAGGGAGAGAAATAAGTGGTTGGGAGGGTGGGGGAAGACAGGGCTCACTTACAAGCTTTGGATGTCTGTTCTTCTGTGATGTGACTGAAGGGCTGATGGATTTTTTTCTGAAAAATATTCTTAGTCAGAGCTTCCTCCAGAACTATGAAAATTGAAGGTTAATGTTAGAGGTTTTAAGGTCCATCAGACTCACATTTTCATTTTCTTCTCCAAATTAAGATGCTAGAAATTTAAATTTTCTTTAAAATGAAATCTTTGTGACATCACAGCATTGCAGGGCTAGGAATGCCCCAAAACACCAGCTTTCTGATAAAATCCCAACCAATTGTCAGCAGTCTTAGTTGAATAAACACGTGGGTATGGAGGTGAGTTCAGATATCAAATAAAAGATAACAAAATGCACATTAAAAAAAGAAATCTTGCTTAGCACCCATTAAGCACAGGATGCATGTTAAGAGCTGGAGCATCATGTGCACCACTCAGTTAATGATTTACTGAATACACCTGCTCTGGGCAGCATCACCAGGACTCATTCTCAGCTGTTTCTCCTTAGCACCATCAGCAGAAGACCCAGATACAATTATGACCCTAAGTGGAAATTTGATAGAGGAAAGTCTATGAGAGGAAATCAGGTTTGGAATTCTCCTTTTCCCCAAAGCTGGAAAAATGTTTCTGGGACAAGCAGGCAAGTGTTTCTGGGAAATTTTAATTTCCTAGACTGGTTTCTAATGGGTTTAGGCTTGCTGCTGCTTTGGCCCTTCTTTCCAGGGAAAAGCCTGCTGGTGAGATGTGACTCCCATAAAACCAGCCTCTCCCACTTTCCCAGCAGAGGTAGTGTTGGAGCTGCAGGAGAAGAGGGCTGGTTCCAGGAAAGCAGCCCAAGAGAGACTGTGCGACACAACTGTGGGGCTTTACTGCACTTGCTGCTGGACTGTTCTGCTCCTTAAAGGTCTGTCCCAGGTGCACTAGATCTTGCGCTGTGAAAAATGTGAAAAATCCCTATTATTTTCCCCTTCCACCTCTATTTTTTTTCACCTCTGCTGTTCAGTAGTGTTGTTTGGAGCAGTCATGTAAGGGGAATTTCTAGTAATCTGGGCTTATTTTTTTTTAATTTATTTTTTAAAGTTGTGTCCTTTCTTCTTTTTCTTGTCTCTTCAGGGTCTGAATGACCTGAAATTTTGCCTAACCAGTCATGTAAATGAGGACAGCTCTTCACATTTTAGAACAAAATGTGTTTCCTCCCATTTGTCAAGTGGATAAAAATAGACACACAAGCGAGGAGCTTTAAGGCCACCAAGCCATAAAGCTGAAGCCTAGGAGTAGCCAACAATACTGGCCACTCCTCTGCTGTACCAGCTCTCCTCTCATGTGAGTCGTGGATGAGTTTCTGGCATTTTCACAGCCTGGTGCTGGCCATGTAGCACTTGCTATGGTGGGAGCTGCTGGAGAATGAAATTAAGCTAATTGCAGACTGATGACTTTGTTACCATTGAAGATGGGCAATGTGGGTGCTTTCTTGCTCTCAGTCTTTGTATCAAGTCTCACAATCATGCCAGAATATATGACCTACTTCAAGCTGTGATGAAGTCTATAATGTCATGGGTTTGTAAAATGATTTAGCCTGGAAGGGATCTCTGAAGGTCATGTAGCCAAGGCCCTGCTCAGAGCAGCTCAAAGGCAGAGCAGACTGCTCAGCATCACAAGGGGCTGCAAGCAGGAGCTCCTGGCTTCCCTTAGCCAGGAAATCCAACCAGAGGATCATTATGCTCCATTCTTGCCTCAGATAATCTGTGGATATACTAAGAAAAGCTTTTGTCTTTCCAATGTTGGGTAGTAGAAAAGAAAAATAATACAGGGGTGCCAAGCTATAATTATGTTTCAGTTCATCCTCTAAGAATGACTATTAAAAATAAATAGGGAGTATATTTGTTTGTTTATTTTTTCCCAGCAAATAGAAAGGACATAACTTGGCAACCACTTTCCACTAAATCTGGCAGCTCTTGTAGAGATATGGTTGCCAGCTAATCTTACAACTTGCCCCAGTGGAGATGAACATGTGTTAATTGCAAATAATAATAATAAAAAATCTACAGTTTTACTTGCTAATAGTTTTTCTTCACAGCGACAGATGGAGAAATGGTAGCAGAGTTGATGTGTGTCCAACATGTTTAACTGTAGGTCAGACACTTGAAGTGACTGAGGATGCAAGTCTTTCTTGTCCATGCTTTTAAGCTTGAATGGCAAAGCGCAACAAGTTGGATTTGGCTCTTGTGTTGTTAGCACAAGAAGCATTACAGCGTGTTAGGGGTTCCCTTCCTCTCTGGAAAGCAAGATTTTCTTGCCTACTTTCAAATAGAGGGCAGTTCTAGCAGGTGTTCCAGAAGACCAGAGTTGTGACAATGGTCTCCACCTTGAGGAGCTCAGTCCCAAATGCAACCTTTTTTATTTTTTTTATTATTATTATTTATTTTAGGCCTGAGTGGAAAACACTTTTCAAAACTTGTCCATAATTTAGCATTTTTTATCTATATATATATATAGCTGTATATTTTTTTGCCTTGCTTCACTACTTCAGTAGTAAGTACGTTTGTAGAATATCATTTTAGCTTAAGCTTCCTTCAAAAAGTTCATATATCTGCTTGCTTCTCCTTTTTCTCCTTTTGGGATGGTCTTCCTTCTACCTTTGCTTTCTCTTTTATTTATTTATTTTTCCCCCTCTTTGTAATCTATACTTAGGGTGAAAGTATCACTTCAAATTGTGTGACTAAACCAATGGGAAACTTAGGTTTTGCTCTCCAAAAATACTCCTTTTTCATTTCCAAAATGGGATGTTCTGGCACAACAATCCCACAGATTTGTTTTTTCTTGGCAAAGTGTAACTTAATTCATTGTTCACCTCGGTAAATAAAGGGCAGCAGAGCAGAGTAGAACACTGATCGCCTAAGGTACATTTTTGCTTATTAAGTTATTTAGCTTGTACATCTTGTTCTCACTGCTTTGAGTATGCAAACCGAGTCTTTTTAAAATGCACCTGGCCTAGTGGCTTGGCTGAAGCCTCTCTGGGCCTGCCGCTGTGCACGTGGCAAGCTCCGGCCTACAGAGGATGTGTTTTTGGACAGGTTGAGTGTAATGTCCCTTGTCCCTTCAGGAAAGGAAGAGTACGAAAAATGAGCATCACTCATTTTGCTGCTTGGACTTCTGATTAGTCTGGTTCTTTTTCCTTGTTTTTCCACATACACATAGCCGAATAGCTCCTCAACTGCTTTGGTGAGGGACCACTGTGTGACCTCTCCCCACCTCCTAGACTCTTTCTGGACCTGGGGAAGCTGAGAAATGCTCTAATTCTTGATCACAGTGGGACAAAGGAAATCCCAAAGAGCCATTTAGGATTTCCTTAGCAATACTCTTAAGTCTTGACTCCCCCTGCTTCAAGTGCACAACAGAAGCCAACGGCCACAGATATTACTTAAGTAGATAGGACTGTTTCTGGGCCTAGTGTTAGATCAAGCCTTTCAGGATGAGATGAGAATGTGGGGCTGCCCTCTCACAACCTGTACTTCATCATGGCTGGGCTGGTGTTGGGTAAGGGCCTTCCAAAAGCCTGTGGAAGGATGTGTTACAGTGGGAAAACCTGAACATCTCCTGGCTAGAGCTGGAGTATGTGGAAGCCTGGCTGCTGCCATATCCCAAGGAGTGGCTCAAATGAGATCTCAGGACTGTCTGTCCATAGATAACTGCCTGCATAGATTACATTGCAAGTGGAATCCCTCTGCCCAGACTCTTTCTAATATGTGTGGGCAGAGCTAGGCTTAAAATGAGTCTCCACTTGGGACTGGATTTGCTTTTGGTATTTGATTTGCTTGTATCTCAAAAGATATTTCTGTGATGACAGTCTGGAGGCATGTCTTTAGCAGACCTGTCCCTCTGGTGGCAGGGGAAGCAGGCCAAGAAGCAAGTCCTGGAGTTAATTCCATGAAATGCGATTTTTTTTTTTTTTTTTTTTTAATTTTATATTTTCAATCATGGTAGATAGCAAATAGATTAACAAAAGATTTATCTTCTCAAGCTACAAAGGCTGCAGCAGACACATCTTTACCTTGGTGCAAGATTGCAGTTTTTTCCTGTGGTGTAGTGATAACAGAAGCACAGGCTCAGCACCCTCTATAATCCAATGATCTCCTACTGTGTGAGGATTTGCATAACAGGATTTCATGTAATCCAAGCACATAAATCCAAATCTGTAGGTCTTATATCCCACACTCAACTGCTGCCTGTTGTAGAAAATCCTCTGTGAATTTACTCCAGTTTCTGTCCTGCAGATGATGCTTTCTCTGCCTGCTGGTGATGAACCACAGGAGATGAATCAGAGTCATTTCTGCAGATATGTGTCTCCTGAAATGAGTTACCAAAGGATTTTGGTTTAAAAACCACAACATATTCCACTACCCTCTATAGGACTAATGATAACTTGGCTAGGGTTAGGTTTAAGTCCAACCTTCATGAACTGGTCTGTGTGGTGGATTTTGTTTGGGGTGCATTAGTAAATGTGATGAACCTACTAAGGGCCTTGAAAATGGCAACAGATTAGAAAAGAATAAGAACACTGGAGAAGTTTAGTCAGGAAGCAGCATTTTGAGGGGTCCTTGAGCAGCAGGGCTGGGTGTCTATCCCAGATGCATTAGGACAAACTGCAGCAAGAATGGAGTTTTCTGGTGGGGAATATATCATGTTGACAAGGTTGGGTTTTCCCAGTGTGTTAGAGGCAGCCCTGCTTAAAGAAGATACTCTAGATCTGGTAAAAGACTCTACAGGGGATGGAGAAGACTTCTTCCCCAACTCCAGCATGAAAACTCCTAACTGGAAATTCTGAAGTGCAGTGTCAAAAACGGCTTTCTTGTGGCAGAATCTTGGTAAAAGTGGAGTGTGGTTGAGTTCCCTTACTCTATGGAAAAAACATGCAAGACACTATTCCTCTGTGTTTGAGGTTTCCAGACTCCGTAAGCACATCCATCATCTCAGTGGTAGTCAGTAAAATAATACTGTTATAGAACTGGTCAGGCAGTGCATCTTACTACACAGAACAACACATTTAGCATAGGTTCTTGAGAAAGGACCATTTTCTTGGTATCATGTAGCATTTTACACCTGATGTCATCTCTCTTTAAAGGTCTTCCTGAGATCTCTGATGTTCTTGAGCAAATACAAAAAGGCTTATATGTTAATATTTCCCCAAATAACTATAACTGAGCTATTGGGTTGAATTTACTTAAAAGCTGCCAAGTTAAATGAGGTGTATGTTTTCCTGTAGCAATAAACTTGGATGTTTCTTTGACCTTCTTTAAGGGTCATTAGAAGAATACCTAGAGATGCTACCAAAGAGAAACTTTTCCCTCTGTAGCAAATAGTGAGCAGAATTATCAGGAGTACTCAGACTCATAGCAATTCTGACTCTAAATCTATTGATCTTTTTTTGTATGCACTCTTTTTCCACCTAATTTGGCAGAGCTCTATTGCCACTTGGTTGCTGATGGTACAATGCACAGGTTGATAAGCACTTGCCAGTATTCAGAAACTTTCCATTCCCACACTTCATGAGCACTGGCAGTTTTTCAAACTTGTCATCTGAAGCTGTTTGAATCATGGAAGAACAATGATGAGGGAGGGAGAAAGTGTTACTATTGATCTCTATCTGAGAGCCTCCTTAGGTGCAATTACTGTCTGAGGAGATAAAGTGTGGCAAGGAGAGAGCTTTTTGGATGACAGTCATGCATTCAGGCTAGTGCTCTGTAAGAAAAGCCCTACAAATGCTGGATGAGCACCAAGCAGTTACAGTGGATCATGCCTTACAGAATGGACCCTCCACATGGGAAAAGAGCAAATGGGAGCCCTGGACAAAGGACCAGGAGCTCTAACTGTGTGAGTTCCCACTGTCACCAGTGATTTAGGGCTCTGAAGTGGGACTCCCTGCCCTTTGCAGGCAGGAGCAATATTTCATCTTGCAGCACAGCTAAGGCAGGAGTTGCAGGCAACCAGAGCACCTACCGGTGACATTGCCAGCCTGTGCCTCCCAAGTTCCTTGAGATCCTTGTGAGCTGGTGGACTCCTACAAGGTAACACACTGATGTAGTTGCTGCAACAGACCTCCTCTTCACTGCTTAGTAAATCAAAGAAAGCCCTTGTACCCCTCTGGATTTGTGCACGTGGAAGCATCACACTGTCTTGCTTAGGGTATCATCTGTGTCATGAGAACTGCTGGGCCAAGCTGCCCTATGTCCTAGCAGAGTCACCTCTCTGCAGCCCATTGCAAGCATTGGTGGTCCAAGGAGCAGGACTTACTTTGTCTGCTACTCCCTCCAGGACCTCAACTCTTACGTGCTCTTGGCCTTGTACATCCAATTAGAGTAGAGGATTTGGGAGCTGTGGTATTGATCTGATTCTGGTTCTCAGCTAAGGATGAAGCAGTTAATTAGGCAGGGTAGTATTAATAAAACACAGACCCATAGAGAAGCAGAACAGAGGTCTATTGAGGAAGCAGACATCAGCACAGACTCAGACATGCTTGAGGGCTTCCTGCTACAGGTGTGGAGCACCACAAAGAGGTAGATGGAACAGCCTCAGCTCCCTCGATCTTGCACTTGCTTTAAGCAGTAATGCAAGTGCAGTCATTACTTGCTGCAAACTGTGATCACCGCTGTGGAGCTCTCTTTTTTTAGTGTTTTCCCCTAAGTACAACTCCTTAAAAGACAAACAAATCTATTCTCTCTTTTTCTTTTGTTTTCCCTTGAGAGAAAACTGAAAAACAGCCAAAACCCTCAGTGTCTCTCAATGACTTTGTGAGAGTCCTCGAAACGTCACACCATGTAAAGCTGTAGGATTGCTCAAACCAGGAAATCTCACACAAAGGGCTCTCATTTTTTATCTGCCACAGCAGACAGTGTGTCACTCTTTCTTAAGACTCAAGCTGCAAAACAGCTTGATGTGGGTTTTTCTTTTGACCAAAAACAATGTGCTAAAGAATTCAAGATGTGTCATTTCAGTAAAGTTCATAGAGTGCGTAGAACAGACTGAAGATCTTTTACCTGCAATGACACAAATGTCAGTCCTTCTACATTGGCTTAATTTTTTTAATGTGTGGCTTCTTGCATCAGGCTTGAATCAGAACAGCTCCTTAAGGATAAGTTATGACAGTGTGAAGGTCTAGTGTGACAGCACAACCACAGAGGACACTCAGTGCCTGCATTTGTTAACCATGGCAGGTAACTCCTTCCAGGGTAAAACTCCTTTCACATGGGATTAGACACAACTCAAGTATAAACTGGTAGTCCTGATGACTTGGCAGTTGGTGCATAGACCAAATCCTTGCACTGCAGTATTTTTGGGAGGCATTGACTGAAAAAACAAAAAAAACAAAACAAAAAAAAAAAACCCAGAGTGTCTGTCATTCTGCAGGGCAGCACAGATGGTCAATGTTATTAAATCCTTATTGTTGCATTCCCACGTGGTGCTCTCTGTTTTGTGCAGCAAAATGGGAAGTCACCATCCTGCTGCTTCCTTCAGAGGAGAGATGGTCACTGTGTGGGAGGACAGGCTTGTCTTGTTACTTTGAACTCAGTGTGGCACAAATCTTTCTTAGTATTTTTTGGTCTGCAGGGTGCTGATCACTTCTGAATTAGGATGGCAAGATGAGCTTGCCTTACCCCGCTCACAAGTCTTTTTTAGCCCTAATGCTGACTGCAGAAGTAGAAAGTTCATCCTTTTAATGGGCTAAATAAGGGCAATCATTTAAAACAAAAAATCTTTTTTTGTTTATTTTTCTCCAGTGGTGATATGGAAAAAGAAAATGCTAAATTACTCCAGCTTTGGTAAAATGTTCTCGGAGCTGAAAGGTTTACCCTGATCTCCTTGCTAGCATGAGAGTATTGATTGCTGAATGCAATAAATATTTTCCTCAAGGAGTAAAAATAAAAATTGATTAGGAATGAATTGTCACTAGAAGCCGTGCTATAGCATCAAGCTTCTCAGTAAAGGAAAATGAAATGTGGATTGAGCTGTCTTACGGTGGTAAACTCAATGTCAAAATCAAGATAAGTAATTCAGTGACTTGTAACTATGAAAGAGATGTAGGCAGATACTGTTAAGTGTGATACTCTTCTATGTCACCTAGGCAAGGGTGTTTATATGTGCTGTGATTATTATTATGTACCTTACTGTACACACAGTAGGTAATGTCACTGACCCTTATAGTTGGGAAAAGCAGGCAAGCTTTAAGGCGTGCACACACACACACACAAACACATACAGAAACCTGCAGGGCTACTTTCTTTTCCCTAGAGATATTGCCATGCCAGTGTCTTTACCACAACTGCTGCCCCCTAATAAGAAATATCATTATTTTAATTACCTTAAGGGAAAATGCAAGAAGTGGTTTTGGGTTATTCGATTTACATTTCATAGAAAGGCAAACAATATCATCTTTGGCTTGTGTTCAGCAATAATCTTGATAAGCTTTCTCAGGAGCCTAAACCCAACAAGTTTAAAAGTCATTTCATTGACGTAGTTTAGCAGTACACCAAAATATATCAAGATGTCATTTGTGACATACTTATTTCTTTTACTTTGACTCAATCCAAAGACATAAATTATTATAATGGATTCTTCATCATGTTTAAAAAAAAAAAGTTCCATTTTTACATTTTAAGGTGTTTTTTTTTTTTTTTTTTTTTTTTACATTCCTCTTTTTTACTGTAAGGCCTGGAAATAATTAAACTTACTAGACTCAAAAAGGAATACATATGGAAAGGAGAATTCTGGAGGTAGATTAGATGGTTTGGGCCCGATTTATTCATGGCCAATGATTATTTGCTATTTGCAAGTGTCTGAGCTCTGAGGAATCTCTGGTAGTGCTAATGATGTGAATGGTTTCTGGAAGCAGTATCTCTACTTAGAGAAAAACATACAGTCCCTCTCAGAGTGGTTGATGGAATTTTGTTTGTTTGTTTATTTGTTTTGTCCTTTTTCCTGGTCTTTGCTCAGTTCTGGGAAGAACAGGTGCCTTCCTTACTTAAGTGCATGAAAAAATATGCTCAGGCCTGAATTAAAACTGTAGGTGGAAAAAAGCTGCAGCATGAAAGACTGACTGTGACTTGAATGTTAATTCTGTTGGTCTTTTCACATTAGAATAGTTAGACCAATGATCTACATACTGAACAACGCCAGTGCTGGGACATTAGAAAACTAAGTACACCCCCTTGCAATTTGAATCCATTGATAATGAATATATTCAGTAAGTGAACAACTGGTTTTAAAACAGTCCTCATTAGTGATACCAGAGATTTTAAATACGACTACAGATACTACAGGGTCCTGAGAAACCATGCAGGTTTCTACCTAATATCTTAACAGCCTCTAAGATAGCTCAGGAGATGTTTCACTTTTCATTCCCTTCTGTTTACTAGTGATACTCTTTTATAGTTTGACAGCTGTTGGAAAACAACCTCAGTGACAAGATAGTGTTTTGGTGGGTGGAACAATCTATACTCCTGTTTTGTTTTGAGTTTTTTTTTGCATTCTGAGATGCTTGAAATGTTTCTGAGATGCAAAAGCAAGCAAGCAACCCATGATAGAGCTGTGATGCAATGTGATCATTGCTCACACACCTTTTTTTGGCCATTGCAGTACAGCTTCCACCTGCAATGAGTTGGAGGACCAACCTCTTCATCTGACTGCAGTCTGATGTTCTTGATGAGCAAGTGGTTGGTTGTTTTTCTGCAGAAATGTCATATTTCTGAAATGAAGTATGCTTTTTTCACGTCAAATGACATGGGACACTTCTGCAGTTCTGGAATCCTTTAGGCTTGGCATATTGCATGCTGAAGGGCCGCCAAGGGCAGGCATTATTTAAGAAAAAAAGAACATCCCTCATAGGCAACTGCCAGAGTTTGGTGCCAGATTAATCAGAACTCCCCATTGTCTCTCTGAAACAAATGTTCTGATTAAATCTATTGTTGTTGGGTTTGATGGGACAAAGTGTTACTGAGTTACATCATAGCTATAATGTGGAAACTGGAACATAGCACAATTTATGATGGAATGTTCCCTGGTATTGTTTAGAAATATCACCACAGAAGAAGCTTGTGGGAATGATCATCTGAAATCTGCTGGTGTAACAGCGGCTTGAGCCCAGCTCCAGGATACCTAACTAGTCTCCACTCTATAGCTTAAATAAACCCATTAACCTTTATGCCCCTGCTTCATCCCTTATAAGCAGTGGTGCAGTGGTGTTAATATGTGCACGTCTGCTTTCTTGCAGGCATCTCTTGATGTCTACAGCAGGCTTTGCTACACGGACCAGAGCTCTCTTGCAGGCTTTGGCCATGCACAGCGGTCCAGCTATTTTAATTTCCTTCTCTAAGCTGGCCATCACTCTCACTGCTGCAGAATTTAGGGGCTGAAACCAGAGTGACTCTTGGTGTGTAGTGGCTGCCTGCTCTCATTGACAGAGGATCATGTCCTGTGGCTGTTGTGTCCCAAGGCCACTGCTGATTGTGGGGCTGGGACCTGCAAGGCTTTTGAACGGAAGGACGGGGCTCCTCTTGCCCTGTGATGGGCAGAACTTTCTGTTCATTTCTTCTATAGCTTCTGAACATCAACATGAACATGGGTTGTGCAAGGGCAGAAGTGATGAGGCCTTGAAGAAGCTAGTGCAGGACAAGAAAAGGTGAGAATAAGCCTGTGTCATCTAGCCAATTTATGTGAATTTAATAAAAGCCATGTATCCATGAGAGTAATTTTTTAGATAGGATTATATCCAGATTTTGAGATCCATCTCTAACCAAACTCAATTCTCACTAGTTTCTGTGCTCCATAGCTAACAGTGCTTGCAGATATGACAAAAATCACCAAATAATTTGATTAACCTTATAACCATCAATGTAAAATTGTACTGTAAAATTTGGAGGGAAGGTCAGCAGGCTTTTTGTCCCCGGTAATTACAGGGTCATGTAGCAAGGCAACAAAGTGCCCTGTATGTACTGAGCATCTTCTGGTATTTGATAACTGTATACAAAGAATCAAGACGCTTCACCTACTTAAATTCCAAGTAGAGAGACCTTCATTCTCTAAATCTCCTCCTTCAGTTTTATGGCAATTTGAGTCATAATTTCTTATTGTCATAAACAGCTAATTAAAATTATGACTTAGACTTGGGTCACTTAAACCAATTGCACATAAGATCCCATCAAGTCAACTAAAAAATCTGCTTGAGTTATGCTGACCCATTGTCCAATGGTTTGCACGTGTGACTGCTGACAGTAGTTCTACAATCTGCAAGCTCATTTTCCAGCTCTGTAAAGTGTTACTGCTTTAGGAGACAGACAGAAATAAATACGCAGGAGAATTAAGCAAGGAATCAGAAAAGTCTATAGATGTCTTAAATGTAATGGGAACAGATATTAGCAGCTTGTTTTCATCATGATTATGACTCAAAATCTCATCTAGCTTGTCTAATTGTTTGAGATACTCTAGGCAATCAAACTTTAGGGAAAAATCATCACATGATGTCAAAAATACCCAGCCTCTGATTGACCTTCCTAACCTGGCTAAACCATTTAAATGACTTTGTCCCTTCTTGAGCTGTTTAGAATGGAGAGGAGGAGTATGTGGCATTTTAGTCCTCAAAGGTGTCCAATTTACTGTATATGCTCAAACTGCAAATAATTCACTTGAATACCAAATTCATTTAAAAGTGGTCAAGGTGGCACTCCATTTGTAGTTTTGTTCTGAAAAGGATGTATGTGCAAGTGCCAAGGCCTATTATTACTTTAAGACCTCTGAACATTTTCCTTCTCTGTGAGGTCTTGTATTGGATTGCAGTTCTCAATATCCATACAATTTATTTGGGGATAGATGGCTCTAATTCATAGACATGCATGTTACTTACACAATATAAATACTTGCTTAAGGAAAAAAAATCTTGGATTTTGTAAGAGTTTTCAACTCTAAATGATCAATGCAAGCTCACAGGACTCTAGAACTGAGGAGTGGGAGGAGAAGGAAATTTTCTTTATGATTTTCTTACCTTCCACCCTATGGAGGGGTCATATGAGGCAAAGAACCTGGGTGTGACTTTAGCAACACATATAAGCCACCTAGAATATGGTTCTAGCTTGCACATCTGATGATCATTCAATCACCTGACTGAAAGTAAATCTTTGACCTATAGTCTGCTTACACTTATAGACAAAGAGGGGAAATGTGGCAGGTTTAGTGGCTTTATCCATGGTGTATTGTAGCAGAAACCCTTCCTTTCATTTCCTCCTGCTTTTTTTCTTTGTTTTGCTCTGTTCTTTTTATTTGTTTCTATTGGGCTCAGGGAGGAAAGTTCTAAGCTAATAACATATTAGCTGTGGCATCAGCAGGCAGCTTTCTTGTTGTAATCTTCTGGATTGTGTTGT
>JAUBOD010001105.1:1987309-2002017 GCA_032353885.1 Nothura maculosa
GCCAAGGCAGCTAGTCTACATTTGAGGTGTGGTCTTAAAGCATCACTGTTGTCTTTTGGAAGTTGGCTGCTTTTCAAAGGCGATGAAATGTCAAGTGTGTAGCTAAAATTTCAGTAGGCTTGTACACTTCATGCTTGCTGTCAGTTTTCTGTTCAGCTGGATTAGGCTGCTTTCATTTGGTATTGGTGGGACTGATACTGGTATGCAACACTAAGCTCTAGCATTTCTTAAAGAAATAAAAACAAGCTGCGCACAGAAAAGTGCCTCTAAAATGGCACTGAAATTGTGGAAAACACTCTTTAGAGTAAGAGATATAAGAAACTCCTTGGGTCTTTTTAATTTATGGCAGGGCAGACTGAGAGGTGACTTTATTGCAGTAAAGTACTAGCAGAAGAGACCAATGTGCCCTTCTGTCTCCTGCAGCAAGGCATAGCATGAACAGAAGAGAGACACTGGACCTTAAAAATATATATGGTTGATAATCCAATTCTTGGGAACTATTGAATGGAATGCCTTGATGAAAGTTGTATTTTGGTCAGACTGAAATAGAAGACACTGTACTTCAAAGAAGAAAAACAATAAAAGGCCACCTGGTAAATAGAGAAGTAGCAGGCAGGATAGTCCCTTCTGACTTTCACTTCTCTGAATTGCCAAGGAATCACGATTTGTTAGCCATGCTTTTTGCTAAGTTCAATATGCCTTCCCTGGCATATTGTGAGCTGTATTTTTTTAGAGCCATTTTCAGCAGATATGTAAATAATCCATTTTTATTGGTAGGCAAAACACTCTGTAAGATGACAGGCTTGTCCAGAGTGTCACATGTGCCTGAGCATCTGCTGGCGCTGCCTATGTGAGCCTCACAAGTAGGTGAATATATCCACACTGCTGGAATGGGGTCATGTGGAGAGGACTGGGGAACACAATCCAAGATATGAGCAATACTTACGCTCTCTGGTGCCTGTACGTGGAGTCCCTTCTGGCACTCTTGTTGCATGCACAGAGGACTTTTCCCTATTAGTGACAAGCCGCAGGAGAAGAACAGCTCTTCTCTGGACTCCATGAAACAATAAATGTGGAAAAAGAGAAGATCACGTTTGTTTTCACATATGCACTTCGTGTTCAAGAGGAGCTTTTTGACACAGTTACGGGTTCTCAATCAAAAGTCTGAAATGTCAGTAAATGTCAGAGATGTCAGTATGTTGTCTCATTTATGGTGGGGGCTTTTGGCTGAAATGTGAGGTCCAGCAGTGTTTTGTCTACACAGAGAAGCCTGGCAGATGAGTTAAGGCCTTTACAAGGATTGTTCGTTCACAGACCTGTTCTCTTCTGCATAAGAGAAACGGGGCAATTTCTGTGCTTGCAGGGTCTGGACCTGCCTAAAAAGGGTCCTTCTCAACCATTCCCAATGGGACCATCTTCCTGCATTGCACTGCCTCGACTTTGAGCCTGCTCCTTAGGGGACAATCCTACTTCTGAACTGTATTACAGCAACAAGTAGTTAATGCTGGAAATTACCTATTTCACCTCCACATGCCTTGTTGCAAGTTGTGGTCAGGGAATTCAGCTCTTATTTATTTAAATAGCAAAGGAAGTTGGCAATGGAGGTTCTTCTTCCCAGGGCATTCATTTAATAGCCCTTGATGTAGGCTGCAAAGCGTGTGTCCTTGTGCCCGATATTGGGTCTTTTAAAAATGTGTAATGAAGTATATTATGCCTGCAGCTGAATCAATTCACTAACCCATTTTTGAGTGGGAGCATTAGGTTTCCCTGTTTCTTGTCACCACAACACTCTGTGTTGATAATGTTGTGTGTGTGGCTGGGGACGCCTGTGAAGCCTGAAGTGACCAGATAACTGAGTGACCAGATAATCAGATTTTTTGCCTCCAAAAACTGTCTTACTGGAGTGAGCACAGAGTGCTCAGAAGGAATTGCATTAAAAGGGAAGTTACGTCTCCTTCTAATGAGCTCTGGGATCTCAGAGTGGTGCACTAGTCTAATCTTCCCAGAAGTTTGACTTCAAAGATTATCGTATTTCCAGCTACAGG
This sequence comes from Nothura maculosa, assembly GCA_032353885.1. NCBI lineage: Eukaryota > Metazoa > Chordata > Aves > Tinamiformes > Tinamidae > Nothura > Nothura maculosa. The sequence goes on from JAUBOD010001105.1 coordinate 1,989,355, forward strand.
GCATGGCCCATGCAAATGAACAGCAGGGTGTCTGAACTTCTACTTGACTCTATTTATTCTAGATATTTAACAGCCGTTGTTCTTGCAGTGCTATGTTTTAAGGCCCAGGATTATGTCAGATGTACCGAATGCCATAAAAAAGGATGCATCAATCCTGAGAGATTTTTTTCTGGCACTTACAAGTTAGCTCAGGAAGTTCAGCCCTTTTATGAGCATGCAGTGCACTTTCAAAAAGTATATGAAAGGACATTGATGCAGGAGGTTTGCATTTGCTCTGAACATTACATGCAAGTGAATGGGATGAATAAGATGGACTGCGGTGTTAGATTACGTTGTTGCTCATGCTTGTAGTGCTCCCACATCCCACTGAAGTGTTGTGCATGGAAGAGCTGGTGGCAATCTACCTTGCACCTCCATGGCTCAGAGTTTGAGGCTGCCACGCTAACCTGGGAACCAGCCTTGTGCCATGAGAAGGTGGCAGTGACACAGAAGGTGTCCTGAGTTTTGTTGCAGCCGCTGCAGTAACCAGGCCCAGTCCTCTCCTTGCCTTCGGACTGTTCTCGCCATTCCTGCCCGTCAATGTACCGCAGCCATCAAAATAGACATTCCAGGGTAAGTTGTGCAACTGTCCCAGCTTAATCATTAACTGGGACATTCTGGCAGTTAATTTTTTATTTATTTCTTTATTTTGCGAAGAAAGGCACTCGTTGGACAGGGCGAGCTGGAATGCATGCAGAGATCTGGAGCTCAGGCGCACCGCAAGCTAATGCTTGCCTTCTGTTCGAGACACAAAACCGCTGTGGCGTATGCAAAGCTGCACGCTGCAACGCTAGCCAGGGTTGAAATCAGGGCTTCCAGTGACCGAGCAAGCAAAACCGGCTGTTATTCATAAGGAGCTTTGGTTTTCCTGTCTGGCGGTCCTGGCTGGGAGCTCCTCCATGCTTGGCACTCTACGCGGTGCTCTATGGCACGCACTGACCCTTGGTGTAAAGAGCCCAATGTTTTGACGGGCAAGGCAAAGACAACAGGGTTGACCTGTTGCAAGAGCCAAGAAAAGACTTGGGCATCTGCATGTTGCTAGTCAGGTAGCTCAAAACCCCAGCTGAGGTGTGAGAGTCCTCACAGAAATGTGTAGGCTGGGCCTGTGTCCCTATATAGGGCTAGTGCACTGTGACTCTGACCTTCCTTGAGGTGGTTACCAAGCCAAGAAGGGCTTGCACCAGGGAAATGGTAGCTGGTGCAGAGGGGACAGTGTTACTCCTGCTTCCACCTCTACCTCCCTTATTTTAGGCAATATGAGCCATGGCATCTTAGCTATGTCTGAAGAGATATACCAATGTGCAGCACTGCAGTGCTATGAATTCATCAGCATCTGCTGCCTTTGCTAGGCCCTATGTCCCCCTAGCACCTTGCCGTGACCCAGTGCCTCCCTTTTCAATGGGTATTTTGAGAGGTGTACATGACAGCACTTACAATAGTCAGCTTTTTCAGCCTTCACTTTTTGTCTCTAGATTGTAGGATCCTGCAAAACAAGGTCGTGATTATTCATTCTCCTCAAGGTAGGGAGATGTCCCTGGGGCAGAGTCAGGTGAATTCAGATTCTCCTTTGCAAGTTTTGGCTGGGGCTGCTGTGCCTGGGACCAGGAATGGTGCAATAAGATTAAAATAACTTACAGTGACTCCAAATTACACTAAGCAAACAGTAAATGTCTCTTATTCCTCGATGAAATATTTGGACTAGTTGTGCTCTTGGTTACGTCCATACCGCACCATGGCTTCCTAATGAAGTCACTGAGCCCAGCTGGGTGTAACCGAGGGTGGTGCTCATATTGTCTGGGCTAAATGTCAGCGACGAATAGCAGTAGTTGAACAAGAAGGGTTTCAAAGTATTTCCTATCTCCTTTTCACATGCAGAGAACCATCTTTCTCAAAAGGCTGAGGTAAAAGGACAAGAATGCTTGTTTTAGATGTAAAAACCTAAATGTTTTGTTCATACATAGAAATGAACCCTGGGTCTCGTGAATATCAACACTCAGTTTTCTGTGTAAAGAACTAAGCTGCTAAGAAGGTTTGAGTTTTAACTCTGCTTTGAGTTTAGGAAACAAACAGGATCAATTGCTCAGCCCACAGGCCTCCTGTCCATGCTCTTGCAGGTATCTGGAGAGGTTTTGGACACTGTCTGTGACCAGCAGGGCTGCAGCTCTGCTGGAGGCTTCCTCTCCTGCTCCACTGGAGCCCAGATGTTGTGGGCACCCTTCAGGTATTTGGTGCAGTCAGGTCTCAGCAGCCAGTGAGGCACATCTACCTCCTCTTGTAAACACCGTATAGTGAAGAATGATTTTCTTTTCCTTTCTTGGCAGATGATGTGATCCTGGCCTCATTTGCACTGGGCAAAATCTGCCTTATTGGCTCAGATTAATAGTTGAAACTCTTTAATCCAGGTTAGTGATCATAATGCTCTATGAGTGCATACTACTCACAGGGAGATGAGTAGTAAAATGTGTCTTAAAGTATTGGCCAATCCATTTTTAAGGGATTATCTGTCCATTTAACCTGGTAGAAATACTTTGTGCCAAGCTGACTAAATAGGATTTTTTTTTCCTGATCAGGGAATATCTGGCAATGTTAACAGTGAGCCAGGAAGCAAAGATAGGTGGTTGGACAATAAATGTCCACGGCCTCTCCTGCCAGATCCCAAAGGGAACAGCTACTCATTAGTTTCATAGAGGACCTGCACCTTCTACTTAGCTCCTTAATCAGCTTACAGTTAATGAACAAGCATCATTCAAATATGTGTTTTGAGACTATCATTCATGATAGCTAATAAATATTCCCCACTGTATCTGACCTCTTAACCATTGAGAAGACTAGATTAATGCATCTCTCTGATATATTGCTTCTGGCTTCTTGCACACTCAGGATGTGTGGTCAAGGTTTTTCCACTTTGCAGAGATCTTAATCCTGAATTTGGGTCTGTAATGTGTAATTACAGACCTCTCTTACCTTAATGCAAGTTTGCCAAGGTCACATGTAATGTGGTGACCCTCCAATAGTCTAGAGGCCCTTGATAAGCACTCTGAGCTGATCTACTGTCACATGAAGGTAGGTAGAGCAGGACTCCAAGCATTTTAAAATTTACACTGAATGCTTTGTTGATATTGATCCTCCAAGAAAACGGTTGTAAAATTTAATGTAGGACTTACTCTGCAACTCCATGTTGGACCATGATTGAAGCCTTGTGTCCAGGATACAGATTCATGAGGTACTCTCTAGAAAACTGTGCTCTGTTATAGGCAAAAGCTTTATTTTCTGTACTGACTATTCTGTTGTATTGTGAATCATGTTCTCAAAATTGTTCAAATCTGGATTCCTTTTTGTTGTTCTCATCATGGTGATCAAGTAAGACTTGATTTCTCAATCCTTGACTGCAAATTTTATACAAGGACCAATGTAACTATGTTGGTAAGGAAGAGGAAATTTCTATTTTGATCTTAACCTGTCCTACAAGTCGGCATACTGTTTGTATATGCATATATAAAATTATTTGACACTAAGCTTATTTTATGTTCTTTTTAGATAGGATTGAGCTCTACTCATGCACAGGTATTTACAAGACTGTAAGTACATCAGCCTTCACTGGACTGGCATGCTTATAGACCTACAACTTGAACATGTAGATGAAACTACGGAATCACAGTTCTCAAGACTGTATGATTATGCTGGTAGGATTTATTATTCCTAAAGTTGTCCTATCTGTTGGGATTCTGGCCATGGAATACCTACTGCAAAGCCAGGCTCTAAGCAGGACAACATTGCCCACAGTGCATGCATTAGTTGGAACGATTCTGCAGGTCTCTCCTGCTCCCTTCTGGTGAAGTCTTGAAATCAGAGAAGATTTCATCCATTTTGATGTTAGGATTGGTCTCAGAAGCCGTGGTCAACACAATCCCTAAGGCATGGCAGTATAGGAAATGCAGGGCAGGAGTGCTGGTTCCCATCATCAAGTGAATCAAACTATTCATAGATACATATCTCCTTTCATGTGGAAATCCACCAAGCTTTGGGGTAGCCAGCATCTTATAGAGCCCTGTTGAGGTCTTGAGAGGATACATACTAAAGTCTCACAGTTATTACAGTGTTGTAATAACTTACTAATCTTTTCTTCTCTCCTCCTTGGAGTCTGTTTTGCAGGCCACTTCCTTCACCTAATTGCTCTATACCTAATACTTAAACTTAGCACATTGTAATTGTCTCAGCAGCTATAAAGGTGCAGAACAATCCTATTTCTCAACAGCATAGTTGAATTTGATATGGCAGGTTATGTCTTGCAAGACACAAGGACATTGGAAGTCGTGAAATAGTGCATGTGCTATGGGCAGTATCTGGTCGCTTTGTCTGCGAGTGTGCTTTTTTCAGGACCACAATTAAGTACACATAGAGAAAGGAAACTAAGATCATAGAGGGTCCTTAATAGAACCCTATTAGGTGCTAAGGGCACACAGGAAGCTCCTTAACCTGGTTCTCTAGACAGTCAACCTGGTGACCCAGTTGTAGGAATCCTCTAAATGTCAGGAAAGAGGGTAGCATGTTGCTCAGATTCAGGATATCTCCTTTGTTTCACTGATTATTGCTTTACTACGACACTGGTTGCTTGACTGGGAAAAGTCTGGCTTAGCAGGCCATATGCAGTGTCTCCTCTGAGGTTAGGCACAACTAATCTTACCCATCTTACTTGGACTGAGTGGAATGGTATTGTTCCCTAGGTGGAAAAAAAAATCAACTTTATTTGCTCTAACCTGCTCAGCTGAGAACACCAAACAAAAAGCAATTAAAAGGAAGCCCAGTGTTTATTACTTAATATTTCTTAACCCCATAATATTTAACCTAAACACATAGCTTATAGGGGTATGACTCATCTCTTTGATCGCTGAGATTGGACAATAACAGGTAAATTAGCAGACCACAATATAGTAAACCCTTCTCTAGAATGTCACTTTGCTTTTTGCAGGGTTGGGACATGAGATGGATATATTTTGCAAGAACCTAAGTATGCTATGATCTACTAATACAGGTTGGATAGAAGGAGAAAGGTGTTCAAACCCAATGGTTGGGCAGGCTGGCAAATATGCTTATGTTAGAAGCAAGGTTGTGAATAGGCCTTTTGCTTCAGCATGTTGTTTTATTCAAGCTAAGCTTCTCATAAAAGAGTTTCTTCTTAAGGTTTGTCTCCACTAGTGCTCCAGGATGACATAGTTGCATCAGAGAAATTTTTGGGGTACAAACTAGTTATGTCTTCCTACAAACATTAAGATCTCTAAAATGGCCCATAGCATGGACATTGAGTAGATTATCGATCATTAATGACCCTTCTAGTTAAGCTCACTGGAAATTCAAATACCAGTCAATCTACTGGTTCTACCATGTTCTTGGCTACTAAATAGCTACTGTTCAGTTAATTGTTCTGTTTTTCCTAGTTACATACATAGAAACTATTAAAATTTTGCCATTTTTCCCATTGAGGAGTTTTTGAGGAGTTTTTTTTAATGATGCTCCATATTACTTCCTTTCTCCTGCTGTCACTGCACATTATCTTCTTGTTTCCCAACCTCCCGCTTGCCTCCCCTTCTTCAACTAATCTCATACAAACTGCTCTTCCTAAAGGCATGGAAGATGGATCATCACTACCGGATCATCACTACCAAACTGTGTTGACTTACCTCTGTTGATGCTACAGCTACTCATAATTCCTTCTCATTGTTACATTTCTGTTTACTGGCCCCACACACAAGAGTCTTGGGATGACTTTTTGGCCATTCATACCTTGTTTTCTTTTTTCCTCCTTTATTGCCTCCCATCACCCATGTTCCCTCCACTGCTTGTCAACGATCTTTAGTTTCTTTCCTCATGCATTAACAAAGAGCCTTTTCCAGCAGAAGTCAATGCTAGATCCTCAAAAGAGATTATATGAAATAGAACATAGAATCTGGTTATTTTCTCTCCAACATTTGTTCAATAAAACTAATAAAGAATTAGCAGAGATGTCGCAGTCAAGTGGGAGCACTGGAGGAGTTAGATCATAGGTCATAGCTTACATAGAGGTTTTTTTTCTTTGCAAACCAATATTGAATTATGTAACCCAGTTTATATTCTTGCCCATACCTCCATACCTCCTTTATTTGCTGTTCATCTGTTTTGGTTGTAAACTGAGGCAGATTTTTTTCCTTTTTTTTTTTTTTTTTTTTTTTTTCATAATACCAATACCAAGCAATCTTGATGAAATCCTCTGTATGTACCTATGACACTGGTATTTAATAACAATGACAGTATTATTAAATAAAAATGTGTGCTTTTCATGACTCCAGGCTTCTGTAATGCACAGCTCTGAAATATTTCTACTATGGAAAGCACCTGGAAGCTGAAGAAACTTGGCTTGGCCTGGCACGTGAAACTAAGATTCTGTAAAATCTTGGAACCTCTATCAAAAGTAAGATTAAAATTGAATTGAATTGAATTTCTAGGCTTCATGTAACTGGACTCCTGAGAGTCCTGCCTTTTTCTCTGCTCTCAGATGCCTGGAAGCCTTGTGAACTTCACCTAGTGCAGCACTGAGGTACGAGTTGTGTTGCAGTTGGGCTTCCGCAGTTGGGACTGGAAGTAGTCTCTTTTGAGATGGTGGAGACTTCCCAGATACTGGAGGTACTGGAATTGCGAAGATTTGGGCTGTTTACACAATTACTGTAAATGTGAGTAGTGTTCATTTGTCTTCATTCTTTTCCTGGATTTCATATTTTACCACTTGAATTAGGAGGCAACACTGCCTGCCCAGAAGGTAATATGAGGGGCTCAGTTTGAACAAGAGAGGTTGAGGAATTGAGCTGCCAGGAATGGGATGTGGGAGTGCACATACTTTAGCAAACCTCATGCTTAACGACCCCAGATCCCAGGGGATACGTGGGGTCCAGGCTCACCGAGAGTCTGAGCAGAAATGTGTTAGTGAGGGGAGTCACCACGTCCATGCAGGGCCTGCAACAGATTCAGTGGTGACTGGGCATTGGACTGTGCAGTCTTTTGAGCTTGAGAAATAACAAAAAGAGGGTTAACATGGGAGGCTTTTTCCATGTTGTTTAGATTTTGGTGAGTCCTATCCAAAATTTTAATAGAAAGCTTTCTTCTCTATTCCTATGGGGCAGATACTCAGCTGGTGTAAATGCAAATGCCATTACTGCTGTGCTCTTTGACGCAAGGTTAAGACTTAGCTCATGGTAGTGTTGTGTCTGGGAATATTTTTATCCTTTAGGGCTATTTGTCCCCTCTCCCCCTCCATCTCCTCAAGGATTTTTTCTTCTCGGCAAACATACTCATCTGACTGGAACATATGGGAAAAGTATTTTTTTCCATTCCTTCACCACTCAAAAATGGGCAAATCTTTTTGGCTAAAATTAAAACCTTTTGGGCTGAATCTAAGCCTAGAAAACTTCATCTCCCAAAGGAATCCTTAAAGAAATTTGTGAGCGATTTCTGAAAAAGGAGGAGTTGGTTTGGAAAGCAGAGCTCTGTCAGAAACGAATTAGAAGAGCATTTGGACTTTGGTAGCAATCACACCCATGGCTTTCAGTGAGCAGATCTCACTTTGATTCTCACAAGGGAAGTAATGGTTGCTATTGATTCCTACGGTTCATTAGAGTCAGCATGGTGACCAGTACTGGTGATCATTGTGTGCCCTTCTCCACCTTGTTTTTCATTCGTGTTGGTCTTTGCGCTTCTGTTTTTGTCTGAATTTATAATTTAGTTCCAAAACTTGGAGACTTAAGAAGGTCAAATGGCTTGGACAAGTCTCTCAACTTCTGGGTTGTTTATCTAACCCAACCCTTTGAGATACACCCAACCCTAATATATTAAACTGGCACTTTTGTGGAGAAAACAGTGAAGGACATGCTGGTGAAGAACAACTGAGCAAGAAAACTAATTTCTGGCAGTACAACTTAGCTGATTTTGTTAATTAATTCAATATTGCCCAGATAACTATTCTTCTAACTAAGGAGTGTTCCTCTTAAACTTATCTTGGCTATTGGCTTGGTTCAGAGTAGCTTCTGAACTTGGACTTGTACCAATTGCAGTAGTGGGTGAATCATTAGTAATTTGATGAGTCCAATGTGGGAAAGAACTAACAAGTGTTTGCAGCCAGGTGAAGAACATTATTTGATTGGGTGGATAATTAGGATTTTGTGTCCAGGGTGATTCATCCAAGGCAAGAACCCATCCAAAGAATGAGAGCACCATTCACGATGGTTAACAGCAGATGAACTTTAAAGACTTGCAGTACATTTAATGCTTTTGCTGTGCAGTCATTTCAACCATTTTATATTGAGGAAAGAGCACTTGTAGTGTCTATTAAATGTCTCCATTTTTTAATGATATTACTGTTTTTGGTCCATGTACTAGCACAGGTAGAACTGAAGCCTGATAAAGCCTGATCTCTTACATGAGATTCTACATTTATTAGGTGCCTTTACTTCTTTTTGCCAGGGCTTTCTGATACCTGGGCTTTTCAGGAGGCCTGTTCACATGGTGACTATTTTAGAAATGCTTCTATTTGAGAATCTCACCTGTGCACTCAATTTTATTTTGATTGTAGAACGAGGGTGACTGGGCTTGTCCTATTTACAGCATCAAGTAGTTGAGTGCAGATGGTTCTGTTCACCTCAGCCTGCTCATACCAAATGCAAGAAGCATCATCTTTATTAGGCATAGGTAGACTTAACTGTAGCATGACTCTATAAGCAGCTATAGATTCCATCCAACTTTCTCAGCTTGCCTTATTTAGAAATTCTGCAAATGTCCTTCAAATTTACCATTGGGTACTGCTAGTAGAAGCTTGACTTCAATCTTTATGAAACAGGACTTTGGATTTTGCATCTAATTATAAGTATGTGTCAGTTGGCAATCAGAACTGCTTAACTTTTCCTTTCCATATTTTAGCCCTGGTGATTTATACTATCTTATACTATGACCAGTTTGGGCCTGTTATGTATATATCATTAGAAAATAGGAATTAAAAGAATATTCTTGTTCTGGTTTTGAAATGCATCAAGACCTAGTTATCTAAATCTCATTGTTTCACAGTGCACAATTCCACCGTATGAAGATTGGTTTTTATAGAGAGTGGGACACCCACTCTAGGGAATTCTCTAGGGAATACTTTCCCTCTTAGTCTGATGCAGCAAGTGCATTACTCTCCTTATGCCACTCAGTATATTGATGGAAATATGATACTCTCAGCCACCTCCTTGCTGATAAAGAGTTTGAATATCAGTATCTTACATACCTGACCCGTGTAGACTAGCTGGGGGTTATTTAATTGCGTGTGACCTGAAAGGCAGAAGAAAGATACAGACAAAGTAGGGCCAGCAAACTAAGTTGGTCATCACTTAGCTTTAAGAACTGGCTTATCAGATGTCTTTGGGCTATCCACTTCACCATTTCAATTGCCTGGGAATGTGTGCCCTGAGGCCATCCTTGTTTGCTTTACACCCGGCCAGTGACCCATCCCTGAGTCACACTCCTCAATTGGACAGATGTCATTCTGGATACCTGTTCCCATCTGCCTAGGCACACATAGCAGCTTGCAATGCCCCCAGGCAGGTCACACAGTCTTTCGATGGCCAGCTAGGCAATCAAGTGGGATCTGCTCTAACCTGCTTTTTCAAACAAACATGGGCATGACTTCTCTACATTTTCCCATTTGTAAAGCAGGTATCATAATAGTGACCTCCTATATTAGGCATTTTGACATATGCTAAAGATTTCTTCTCTCAGAAACTTGTAATTTTAATAAGCAATAGACATGATGAAATGGCAGAAGAAATGGAGTGTCCACATCCCACCTGTCTTCATGCTCCCAAAGACCACTGCTGATTGGTGATATGCAAGTAACACTCTCAATATTTTAATAAAATTAATCTCTTACTATCAAAGAGTAGAATTTAACATGGCTTCAGAAATGAGGATCTCCCCCAGAGTAGAGATTACTCCCAACAGACATTCTTGTCTTTCTAATCCTTCCCTATTGCCATGCTTGCCCTGGGCAGACATAGTAGAAATAAAGAATCTGAGAATTAAATTTGTTGATTTTTTTTTTTAAAAATAAGTCTGACAACTCTTAAGGCAGTTTTTTGGATGTGACTGGTCTACTTAATGGAATACTTCTCATCCTTGAAAGTGTGTGTGAATGTGATCAGTCCTTGTAATGCAATGCTTTTAGTATCTAAAAAGCTAGCTAAATCCAAGCTGGTTTGGAGAAGATTGGTACATTCACATTGCTTAGAACAACATCTTGCAGAGATACTTGTTCAGGTGCCAAGAGTGGTATGGTTGAGGAGTAAGGGTTAATTATGGACATGCAGTCAATATGATACATCAATTAAAGGTTCAATATTCATACAGGGAAAAATATTTTTCTTATGACAATAGTTCCTGCATAGGAATAGGTTAGGCATAGACCAATATCTATATGCATATATGACTGCTAAGAGAGATCTATCTGTTTGGGTTGCAAAGCTGAAATTTGCTAAGGTTTTCATTCTTGAAGTTATTTAGATGAAATGAAAGGGGAAGAGGGGGAATCTGCACCTTTTACCCCAGATTAGTCTAACAGTCATTGCAAACTTAACTGAATTTAATCCAAATCCCACCATGCTCAGATGACTAGCTGCTTCACTGGGCTTTGGGCAGGGTGTTTGAGCCCAGGAAAGGCTTCTGGCTTTACTGGCTTTGTTTAAACCTTGTATTCCCTGACAGCAGCAAGCTTACGCCTGAACCTTTAACTGCTGAACATGGTATTTACATCTGCTAACATCACAGAAAACTACACATGCCTGCACTTACTCAGCCAGAGGAAGACCTGAAAATCCCCATTCCATTCAAACAACAGAGCAAGATTTGCTTTCCATTCCTCTGCCAGGAATTCCTAGTCAAATCCTATGGAAAATAGTCCTATCTCAGCAGTAAATCTCAGATGCTTCTTCATGTATATTTTCTATTTTCATTTTGTTGGCTCAAGTTCATTTTTAACCTTTGATTAAGGCAGGTATATAGCAAAGAGAGGTTGGGTGGGATGTATATTTTTTTTCCTAGCTATGCTATTTTTTCAACAATCTAGCAAAAGAGCAGGGCAGATGGTGATAGAAAGATTGGCTTTACTTAACAGTGCAAATAAGCATTCCCTCCTTCCACCCCTCCCCTGAAAGGTTAGACTGGAACCAACTGACCTGGTTCTGTTTGAGCCAGCTTTTTAAAGATGATAACATTCAAGGGTAAAAGCAAATGAAATACCTGCATGGTTGTAGTTTGCAGCAAAGCTCTACAGCTGTTTATGTCAAATCAAGACTAGCCAGACCCCATCTGACCAAAGGAATTTATTATATTTTAGGCAGAGCTTGTTCTTTGATGTCTGATCTTCAAGGTATTCATATTTAGGTGGGATCCTGCTGGAGCCCTTTGCCATGGAAAGACTCTTAAAATTCCTGCAGTTTATATTTTAGAGCTATATATTGGAGATCCAGAGACTGCTTTTCAGGCAAGGCAAGTCTTCTGCATGTTGAAAAATTCAGGCATTTCCCTCCTAAAATGCAATAACTCTTGTCTGAGTGCGTGAGCAGTCCCTGTATGGATGGGCATAGCTGAGTGTCCTCATTGCAGCTGCGTTTTCCTTGTCCCCAGCTTCTTGGGTCAGCGGCTGAGCTCGTGCTTGGGTGCAGCAAACTGGGCCACATGGCAGGGCTCAAGCTGCAGTGATCACGCTGAGGCAGCGCCTGTTCGCAGCTGATGTGTGTGCTCCGTACAGAGCAATCCTTTTGCACTGTAAATCAATCATTTTAAAGAGCAGAGCTTAAATAAAATGTCATTCATTTTCGGAGGAAAGTGTGCACATAGAATGACTGCTCCTTAGTCCAAATGCTGCTCACAGCTCCATTTCATATAGGTGGCACTTCAGGAACAAAACAGGTCCCTAATCCTAAATTTGTATATTATGAGTTCCACAAAAACCATTCTTCCAATCTTTAAAAGATGGTACTGAATCATTTAAGCCACAAACTATGTTTAGCCAGAAGGAAAAAAAACTAAAACCTTTTAAATAATGTAACTATGTTTTAGAGTGTTTTTAGAGGACAAAGCTGTATATTTATTAGCTTCAGCATTCCCATATGGCATTAAAATTGGGGTTCTAGGATGAAGCTCTACCACCTGGTCTTGCTCAGGTGGTAGAGCTTCTGGCATAGGTAAAGGTGTGGGCCTTATTCTTCTCATCCCCATGATGAGGCTTGAAGAGTATATGCCATGCAGTCAGTTTGTACTCACACTGCTTATTTGAACCTTCTTGGGAGAAATTCACAGCTTTCCAATCCAAGCAGGTCCTGGGCCCTTCCTGTTTTTTCTCAGGAAAGAAGGAGTTGAGAGGCTGTTGCAACCAGAACAGTTTCTGTTCCTGGGGTACACCAGGGGAACGAGGCAGAGCAAGAAGTAGCAGACTATAGGCATGATGAATCACACTGGAGGCAATTTATCTTAAGCCTGGATTTACTCTCAGGTTTTGGCTCTGCAAGATTCCCTATAAAAGCACTTGGAGTAGCTGATTTGGAGGCAGGGCAACAGCCAGTGACTTCC
>JAUBOD010001105.1:2069307-2079823 GCA_032353885.1 Nothura maculosa
GGCTGCTGCAGAACTATAATCTGGGTCTGAGGGGGTGAGAACGGGGCCTGCCAGTTTAATTCCTGCCAGAATGCACTGTTAAAATAAAATTTAAAAAGTCTTTTCACCACAAATTGCTAAGCGTTATCCTCAACTTAATATATGTGACATACTTTAAAACAGTTGACATTTAAGATGTACCTTTAAAACACAACCAAGAGTTTCAATTCATTACTATCATTTTATTACATCCTTAGAAGCCTCCAACTGACCATTAGGTCAGAATCTGTAATTTACAGAGACCTTAAAAATACCAGTTTGTAGCTTGAAGAGCTTGAAACCTCAGTACAAGATGAGATGCTACAGGTGTGCCCAGTTAGAGACAGAGAAAACGGGAAGAGAAATGGGATTAGTACACACAGAGCATCAATTTCTTTAAAACATTATGTTAGGTACTACAGTCAGTTTCTAAATGATGATGCAGATAAAGCAACTGATAAATTAACATAACAATTACTAATAGAAATGTCTCTGTTTTCCCCTACAAATTCTGGGAGTTTACGATCTTTGTAAGTCCTTGCTTTGCAAAAACAGTATAAATTATAACTAATATATTTAACTGTTAAGTAATAAAAAGAATAATAACATTGTGAAACTTGTGTTAAGCAATCACGCAGGAATTGACAACAGTGAGCCACCTAATATAAGTACTTTTTAATTAAGATTTGAGCAAAATTTTACTCAAGGGTTTAATTCTTTTTTTTTTTTAATATGCTTTTATAATTTGGCTCTTAAATCCATCCTGGCAACAATTTATTTATTTATTTATAATAAATGTGGCCAATGATTTGGACAATACTTTGAGGCAATCTCGTAAATTAGGGGATTTATCAGCTGAATCACTTCTAGAGTACATTTTATTAGATGGACTTAATTCACACATCTGCTTGCAAGGAGACACGACCATTCTCTAACTACTAGAAATCCGGTAACCCAAATTTCCATCTGGCAAAAAAGAAAACCCGGTTTCTCCGGAGTCCCCTTCCACATCCATAAAACCAGATGGGGACTTTGGTTTAACACAACCCCAGTGTACAAAGTCAGAGGTTTCAGAGATGGGGTAGAGAGCAAGTGTCTTCCTTTCTGGCATTTGGATCATGTTGGTGGGCTGATGGTGGCTGCTCCAGAGGCTTTACCTGATTGTCCCTGCGGATAAATGGCCGTAGGAGCCGCTTGCTGCCGAGCTGCTCCTGGAGTTATTGATGTAGGCCACGAGCGAGTTTGGGGAGGTCCTGATCATGGTCTGCAGGTCGATGCTGGCATCGGAGAGCGGGGAGATGGAGAGGGCTCGCTTGCGGCTCAATCTCGGAGTCACCCGTGGGCTTGAAAACCGGGACACTGTAGGAAAGAGAGCGGGGAAGAGGAGCATAAGCTTTGTCACGTCATCGGTGTGGTGGCTTGGCTCCCGGGAAGGGTGATGCCAACCGCATGGGGCAGGATAGGGAGCGGAGCAGGGATCAGCTGCACTTGGATCAGAGATTTCCCCTCCGGGCAGCGCTGAGTGACACGGGTCAGGCCGCTCCGACGCTCGGCTGCTCCGTAGAGGCTAAATCCAGGGCTGTCAATCACCCCCTTTCACCAGCACTAAATTACCAAAAATTAAAAGGGAAAAGCCCTTGAAGGCTCCGTGGAGCAGGCGAGAGGAGCGGGACGGCAGCAGGGCCAGTGCGAGGGGAAGCGCAGGGCGCTAGCGCAGCGCCCGCCATCCAATTCCCCATGGTAAAGGCAAATTGAGAGCTTTAAGAAAACCAATTTGGCAGCTCAGGCACAAAGTTCAAGCTCTTCCCCTCCAAGGGGACCGGCTGCTGCCTGGACCCTATTAACAACCGTCAATCACGCGGGCATGAAGTCACTGCCAGCTCTGCCCGTCCTGTTTGTGCGTCTCCAATACACAGCAAATCACTACAGCAAATTACTACAGCACTAATTTGGCCTCCCCCTGCATTTCAGCACTGCTAACTGGAACAAGTGACTTCATCACGGGGAAATTCTGCACCTGCAAACCAGCAGGATGGCACCACCTGGGGTTCATGTCACAACATTCCCTGATATTAGAGCATCGGATCCAAAGCCTGCCTGAGCCCTAGACACATTTGGATCTGCTTGTCTCCCCAAAGCAGCTTTCATGTAATGGGTCATATATGACAAAAATGTATCTATTGGTAAGATCTGCTTTTGGCCATTCACTCCCCTGCTGCTCCACGCTAGGCTGCCGATGAGGCACCTGAGCATCCAGGCACTCAGCTCCTCAAGCTCCTTCCCTCGGTGAGCTCAGCACCACGTTACCACCTGGCTTTTCCAGTGGCAATCTCCTGGGAAAGCTGCCCTGCAGAATTGTTGTAGATATACTCTATTAAAGACCTGAAGTATCCAACAGCTTCCCAAGAGGGCAATAGGAGCTCATGCCCTCTAGGTGGTTATCACTGTTGGTCGCCTATCACCAAACACTTGGCAAGCGAAAGAGCTTCCTGTCCCACAGATGGAACTGACAAGAGAGAGGGTGAATGGGATGTACAAGGAGGTAAAATGCATCCTGCCAGTGTGACCAATTAGTTCCTCCATTTGTGTTGGCTCACTGACGTTTGTGTCAACATTTCCCTGAGACTGGTGGCTGGATTTTAGTCTCCTAGTGTCCATGAGTCATCTGTGTACTGCAGGGCTCTGTCATTACCATGTCTGAGTATGGTTTAGTTAATGGGGTTTAGTATCACTGCTGCCTTGCTGCCTATAATGTCCTTTACTGCACTCCTTACAGGACTTGCCTGAGGTCAAGCTGAAAGTCCAAGGCTAAGTTAACACTTGAACCAAGCACTCTTGTGACTATTGTCCTGTATCTAAAAGGCTTCAAGAGCCACTAGCTTCTGAGCCTTCACTGCAAGACAACACTATTGGGAATCTCTCCTAGAAATCAGGGTGTTGTGTACGCACTGAACACTTGTTTTCCTGCAGTATTTTGCATAATAACTGCATCTTGCAGCCTCACAGGGCAGGGAGAACCTTGAACATGTGACTTGGAAGGCTCCTGAAGCAGACGGCAAACACGAGAGAGCAGACAACCGTCTGTTAAAAAGAAATAAAACATCTCTCCAGACTGTTAACCCTGTCCCATAATTTGCAGGGGCTGGACTCACATTTTTCTAATGCTTGAGGTTGGCAGTTTCCAGTCCCGTTCTGCCGTGGTGAGTGGTGCTTCTCTTGGGAGCTGGGAAAGGAGCAGCAGTTCTGCAGAGGCATTATGGAAGCAAGAAGACAAGGAGCAAATGAGCTCCCTAAGCGAGGCCGACCTCCCTACGTAAAGGTTGAACTGGAGCATCCCCAAATCTGCCACCTGGTTCATGAAACACGGGCCCTGCCAGACCCTCAAACAAAGCAACTCAAAGTTTAGAAATCCAGTTTAGCTCTGGTTTGGGTCCCTATCATAATGCTGGAAACAGCACAAAGTCTGTAACATATTAATGTGTTTGATCCTAAGTAATTAAACTTGCCTTTTTGTTTACCCTGGCCAAAAGGCATCTTGACTCAGTATGTGGGCAAGACCTGGGGAGATCCGGGTCTTGTTCCCTGTACTCCCTAGACCTATCACCTTGAATCAGTTGCTTCTAGTTTCTGGGTCCACCAATCTATTTAGACATAGAGAATCTGAGACAGAGTTTGTGTCTCACTCTGTACATACTGCGCCTCATACCATGGGCCCCATTGTAGCTGAGGTGTCAGTGTTCTCCATTCCACAATTAATATACATCTTTCCAGCTACAGATATTGTTTTCTGCATTTGCATTCCCACAGTCTCCTCCTTTCCTAACAGAAGGAAGCAGGCCAGATTTGACAGTCATATTTATCTCTGTTACTCCCACACCTCAAGGGAGATCTGTTTATTAATGTGCCACTTCCCTTGATAAATTACTAAATAGAAAGAAAAGCCTTGTACTCATTTCTCGCTGTTCTCCCAGTGATTTATGTCTACGGTGCTGGTTCAGCCATTGGTTGCCATTAATTTGCAGGGGGAAGAAGTCCTCGTGTCCAACAGAAACCTTCATTTTCCTGGTGCAGCCAACGTGGGCACCCTTCCCCAGTGCATACAAGTACATATTTTTTTTCCCCATGCAAAACTCTGCTGGAAGCTGTCAGATTTGCAAGCTGGCCTGGGACCCATCCAGCACAAAACGAGCTATATGCATCACGTTAGTGTCTGCTCTAATTTAGATTCTCCAAGTACCATGGGCTGTATCAAATGCTTGATAGCAGCTCCAATAGGCTGGGCTTATGTTTTTCACAAAGGCCTCAGCTCTGGTGGGTTTTCAGGGAAAGCTATGACCCCAAATGGTGCTATGGATGAACAAGACCTCTTTCTTCACAGAAGGCCTGCATAGGGTGCTGAGAAAAGAGAAGCAAATTGGGTTTAACTACACAAAGAAGCAGTCACTAGTGCTTTTGGGAAGAGAAAAACTTTTGGAAACTATTTCTCCAAGAAAAACTTTTGAAAACTACTATTCCAAAGTGGATACACAGCAGCGGGATCATTCTCAAAAACAAAACTGGTCTGATTTAATCCCCTGATTGTGAACAGCAAGCCCCAATGTCAAATGGTAACAGATAGCAGCAAGGATAAACATTAGTGTGGCTGCACTCAGAGCAAGGTTTTCAATATGGGTTGACCAATGGTCCTTTGAATGTCTAAGTGAAGTCCTCGATTGCCTGAGGACACATCCAATGATGTTTCAAAGGAGAAACAACACAACCCTGTAGAAGTCAATGTGCCCAGAGAGGCAACAGTCTAAAGGATCCATTTTATAGGCAGGAAGAAAGGCAGAGAGGTGGAGGCCTCGAGGGATTTATCACCACAACTCCCCTTTCTCACTTTCCTTTCAGAAATGCTGACTTACCAAAAGGAGCAGAGGTAATTTTAAGACTTTTTTAGTGTTTGCAAAAAATGTTGGGAGAACAGTTTCCAAATAGCCCAAGTATTCCCTTCAGCATTCTCAAAAGAAAATAAAATATCTGGTATTTCTCTAGTGGTGTTCTAAAAGAGCTTTTGTTTCAAAACCTCAAGTCATCCTAGGTTAAAAATAAAATCTGGAAAAATCAGAAATTGAAATGAAAACATGAACTCATTTAAAAGACGTATTTCCATTCATTTACCAGTGCTTCAGTTGCTAAAAATGAACTTTTCAGTGCCTCCATCTGAAATGGAGAACTTTTTCAGTCTCTTTACCTTGAAAAATACTGAGAGATGAGAAACCTTTTCCTTGCCCATGTCCAGAAAGAAGTGACAGGCCCAAGACCACAGAGAAAAAGAAAAGGACAACGTGATGAGAGACTTCACCTTGGTGCCTCTTGTGGTTTTCAACAGTATTTCCAGCACGCCCAGGACGGCTGTTCCTGTATCAGTTTGCTCTGCTATTTCCATCTCATTTTGAGTGAACGTCTATTAGAGTTAGTGCATGCCTTCCACTGACTTCAAAGGAATTTGGAACATGGAATAAATGTGAATTTAAAAGCCAATCTACAGACAGTCATGTTTGAGAATTTTCATCTTTATTTTTAAACTTCTGCCTTCTCACTTGGAAAACATGCTACAATGTCTATGCAGTCATTTTCAGCAATACTAATGCCTTGGACTTGATGTATTGATTTATGCAGTTTTTATTAAAAGAATCAGCTCCGAATAGAGGAAGCCTGATTTTTTTTAAGAGATAAAAATACCTGCCGCGAATTCAAATTTGTTTCACATCTCCAGCAACAGAAATAAACTGGGCCTGAAAAGAAGCACGGGAAATTTCAGGCCAAAACACTGTCCCCTGCTCCGTATACTCTCAAATTTAGAAGCAGATGGAAATGCAGATGTGAATTGGCAAAAGCAGGAATGCAGTAAACCCCAAACGAGCCCAAAGCTCCGGCCTTTGCCACTGGAGTTGTGGATGGCAGGCAACATAAGTCAAGAAAAGTTTTACCATAGGCTCGGGTCCCCTCCAGCCTCTCTATGTAGGAAGTCCTTTTTTTCACAGATTTTACTGTGTTTTACGTGAAAAGCACTGGTCTTTTCATACTAATCCATAGACAGAACCAGCTATTCTGGCTATCATGGGCCCAGCTCTTCATGACGGAGAAGAGAGATAACTCTCATATTTTAAAAACCTTTATAAACTGCCTAAAGCAACTTTTTAAGAGAGAATGCATGCCTTTACAGTGACATTATCTTTGCAAGTTAAATGCAAATGCTGCAGCTCTCAACTGAGGGCCATTTCTCTGCTGGAAGGTTTTAAATATCCCACTTTGGATTTGCAAGGACTCAAGGCTGAACTGTAAGCGACACCGGCTACGTCTGCCAACCTAGTCCTCCAGCCAGCCTGGAGCTGGGAAGAAATTCTGCGTTTCTTACAAAAAAGGAAACATTTCCCTGGCAGTTTCATGTAGCATCTTCAAATTATCACACACATGGGTTACCCAGAACCTGGAGTTTTCTTCCTAAATTTAATAAGACAACGTCACCAGCGTGGCCGCTCTCCTGACACGGCCACTCACCAAGCACCCAAGGGCAAATCCCACCCAAAGCACAGACACCCCCAGCTCTTCCTGTGAACAGATCAAGCCCGAGAGCAGCAGACTCATCATGAAAAGCCCAGGTCGATTCCTCCATTGAAGAGCAGTGAGTTACAATCTGAGCACAACCTCACTCATTCCTCTCTCCCTTTCCACAGTCTTGCTTAGACTGCAGCAGATGCTGGACATTTGTTCTGGCACCAGACACCGTGCTGGGACCCTTCTTTCTTCACTCCCTGGGGCCTGATCGACTTCACAGTTCAAGGAATACTAATGCTTCCCCCAAATCCTTGCTGAAAGACAAGGCTGCATTCTTCTACTCCCAACCCACACGGTAACTGTTTAGACGACCCAACTTGCATATGTAAATGGAATTCTTTAGAAACCAGAGTGCAGCGGGACTGCAGACAGAGCGCTTCTGGGATGCTCTGGGACGTTCGCTCTATTCTGCACATATTTTTCTGGGGAGAAAAACAGAATTGCTGGCTGGAACTGGGTGGGAAAGCGTTTCCCATTCTCTGAACCTTTTCTGGGATTTCAGCAATTTTCCATTCTGTACTGGGACAAAGAAAACAACAAAAAAAGATCTTTGAGAGCTTTTAAGGAAGAGACTACAGGGCGCGCCGTCTGCCCAGAGCAGCCAACAGCTGGCTCATGTAGAGAAGTCATGTGTGATCCAACAAACTCAGACTGCAAATCCTGAGCTGCTCGTCCCTCAAGCCCCAGGCAAAGGACTTATTTTCCAGGCCACCGTGAGGCTGGTTTCCTCCACTGTCTCCTGATGGAGCAGAGACACTTCACATGCACCCACCGGAGGAAAGTCCTGAGCTCACCTCTCCCACATGCCTGCTCGCTGCAGTAACACTGACCTGCACTGTCAGTCCCAATGACTATTAAATGATTTACTTGATGTAGAAGGACTCAAACAACATCCATTGGCCTGTTTAACTATCCTGGGCTGAATAAAGCTCTTTTTCAGCTAACCTACTATTCCAGAGTCAAGAGATTATTCATTTCTGAAGCTATTTTTTTTAAGACTATATCTTCACTATTCAACAAGAAACAAGGCAGGAATCCCCCTGCCAAGCTCCAGTACTGGATGAAGTGCTATTGCAGCACTATAGGGTCATCCCAGCTTAATTACTGCTATTGGTAACTGTAAAAGAGCACAAACACACCATGACCCGAGGGACTGTCTTTGTGCCGGGCTGCTAGGACATGCCTTCAACTCAAGATTTTTCCTTCCCTGCCCTCACTCAGTATGGGCAATTGAATCACAGCTTTGGCACCGTGCGGAGAGAAGCGATGGATTCAAAGACAAGCTTTTCCTGCAGCCCCAGTCATGACAGCCTTTATTCAGAAGATCTGAATCTTGTCCCTAGAGCTGTCACTGCTCTACTAATAGATCATTTGATGCCTTTCTCTTCAAGGTCTCTGTGGGTGGAATATCTTTGCTTTGTACAGTGTTTTTGAGACCTTCTGATGTACAGGGCTCATCACTGAGTCAAGCTGGATTCCTTCCTCCCAAGAGGAGATGGGGCTCCCTGAAGGGCTGAGGATAATGACACCAGCCACTGTACTTACAAAAAAACATCTGGATGCACTGAATATACTCAGAGAGCAGCAGTCGCCTCCAGGCTCCTCTGCACTTTCCACCAATCTTTTACTGGAAGTCAGCTGCTCTCCACACAACCAGTTTGTCCTTCACAGTAATCCACCACACAGCACTCAATTCAAGGGCAGAAATGTAAAAGGATGAAAGAAGGCACAAGGCAGCTAGTTCAAGGGTTTTCACTAGGGTTTCAAGAGTTTTCACTGGCACTGGCCCTAAGATCCAAGCTCTTCAAACTCACATCTCCTCTCCGTGAGGAGTTTAACTGCTGATGTAGCTGCCCAGTGAAAACTCTGCTGAAGAGACCTAAACTAGGTCTCATCACCATTTAGGATCTGACACAGTATTGGTACAAACAAGTTTCATTTGACCCCTACTACTTCTCATGACTCTAGTATCACAGACAAAACAGGAGTCATGGAGGGATTCTCCAAGAGATGTAATGAGGGTGATCAAAAGTGTGGGAGAATCATGACATGCAATGTCTTGGGCTCCCACGTGAACCTGCTTGGTGGTGACGTGCCACTGCATAGCCCAAATTCTTTACCATGTGCCTTCTTCTTCATTTCCTGGTGTGTGAAGGTGCTATATATGGTTTACCAGCCATTGTGCTCCCTGCAAGAACTACCTGCATTTCAGCAACTGTTAGAACGATCCTTGGGGTAAATTTCTTAAGGTCTTGGTCTCTTTGGGAAGAAAACAGCTCTCTGACTGAGAGATGCTATGTGCCAGTGACCCGCTGGTGTTTTATGCATGCCATAGATATCTCATCTCAGAAAATCACCACAAGAGGAAGCTTTATTAAATTATCCACCCAACTATTTACTTAGACCTCACTGATTTAAATCACTGATATAACTTCCTAAACAGAACAGGAGAGGACAATTCTTCAGGCAGAATTTCAAAGCCATCCCTTTTACTCTCAGCCTTGGTAGTACATTATTCTCTCTTTATGTACAGCACTGACACTGGGCCTCTATTATCAGCCAGGCTGATAAAGTGGAGATAACACATCAAACCGAGCAGCAAAATCCTGAACTCTGTAATGCCGCCCAGTGCCTCAGGGTCCAGACCTGACATCAGGAAACACTAAAACAGAAAATAGCAGTGCTTCAGTTCCGCTGACTTCAAACATGGTTTTAAACTCTGCACTGGACCAGGGCCGGACACGGGACCTGCAACAGTCCAGGGTTGTGCGGGAAGATAAAGCAGAGCAGCGACACGATCACAGCACAAACCCTGGGTAAAAGCAAACATGAAGGCCAGAGGCTTGCACCAGCCTGCTGCTCCTTTTCACATCCTCAAAAGCTAAGCTTCTGATAGCTCAAGTCACATCTTCGTCATGTTTAAATGTTTGCATCTCACTAAGAGCACGTGAATGCCCAGAAAAGGCTTTCCAGTTAGAGATCAACAAAGCTTTACTAAACGATCAAATGCCTGGCGAGCCCTTGCTCTCCACATGACTAATGGTTACGAGCGTGCCTGCCCGTAACTGGGACCTTTGTTCTGTGATTTACTTCAGTGCTGTTTCAGGAGCAGCCAAGTAGCAAGAGAGTCTCCTGCCAAGGAGAAGATCTCAGAAGACTTCAGATAAAGACTGATGTTCAGCAAACTAGAGGACAGGCATTTTGGTGTGCTGAGAGCCAGCCTGCGCTCGCATGAAAACAGTTGTGTTTTCTTCCCTTGCTGGCTGTTTATCTGGCACTTCAGTGAGGCACTGGTGGTCAGAGATGGACTAATAAGGAGGAAGGGAGGAAGGGCTCTTGGTCAAGAGCCCGAGGAGAACTTGGCAGAGATGATCTGTACCCATGTAACCCATAGCGATTAACCCCTTGGAGGAGCAACAAAAACCAGCCTTACTGAACAGCTGCTTTTTAGCAGAGAAATCCTAAACATATTTTAGACATTCCAGGCAAGATACTATCAAAAAACACATGGTTAGACTAGACATTTAGACTAGAATACTGGTTCCTGATCAATCTAGGAAGTCATGGCAGAAAATGACTATTCAGGCAAAACTTCTGCAGCAGCTGCAGACAAGAAAGTGCTTTTTATTTAGGAATATCTGTAAGTCCCTATCACAGAACAACTAGAGCAGCTTTTATCATTCGAAAGCAGTCATTTTTCGAAGTACCAAGACCACAATGTCTTTCATCTTAAAAGCTCAACAACAGAAACTTTGAAGCGGTAACAAAATGATGCAGATCTCCGCTTTGAAAATCACAACTGCCCACAGACAAATGTCGAGGCAGCCCAGGACCCAAAGCTGGGATGTGACGGTCCAGCTGAGACGCCTCTATTTTGCAGCAGAAATAAACCCCAAGA
>JAUBOD010001105.1:2086886-2101999 GCA_032353885.1 Nothura maculosa
TCAAGTCAGTTAATAAGCAAGAATCTTATTGCTTATTATTATCCCATCAAGTGGGAACCCCGAGTCCTTAAACAAAGCTCACTGACCACTGCCCCTTGCTACCTGTAGAAACATCTTCAGTCTCTTCCTGAGCACTGCAGATGGCACCAGAAAACCACCCCAGTGCCTGGAGATGAATTCCCACCTTTGCTGAAGCCAACAGGGTAAAAAACTCACTGGCATGAGCAGGACAAGGGATTATACCTGACCATATATCTTCGTAAAGAATCTGGGATTCTGGTTTTCAGATAGGCTAAGGAAATGGGATGTCCAAACGCCATTACATGTGGGTCTCACTGACCTGCTGGCACAGGGTGCCCCATGTTTGCTGTGGCCAGCAGATCCTGAGGAGTTTTTGGTGGTTTCCTAGGGGCTGGTCACTCCCTGCTTGTCCTTGCAACTGGAAGAAAGAAATGACCTGTGTTCTTAGGAGCATCTAATGCCCCAAACCAGGCTCCAGGTTCCCTGGTGCTCCTGCAGCACAAAACCAGCAGCTGGAGATCACAGTCGGTGCTGCCTTCACGATCCCTCTGCCCCACAGGTGGGTGACGACAGGTACTGCCCTGCATGAAGGAGACAGGGCATCGGCCCTGCGCCACCCCTGTCATGGACACAACAGTTAAAGAAGTCACAACCGTCACTGCTTACCCAAAACCCAGAAAAATGGGGACAATTAAGCAGCACTAATGTCCCATGACTAGCCTAAATTAATATTTACGTGCCAAACACATTCATTCCGCCGAAAACAAAGGGCTGAATACTTTTCCGTATGCCTAATAGAATATGGACACTGGTGGGCAATTGTTTCGCTGTGCAGCAATAAAACTGCACAGAAAAGCTGGAAGCAGAACATCTCTAGTGAGGGGTTTATACCCTAGTAGGGGTTTGTTATAAAGAAAAAAGAAGGGAAAAAGGCGTTTAAAAGCGACAATCCCCTCCAAAACTCCTTGCTTTGTTTCCCAAGATTAAATAAAACCTCCTGCCCGGATCTGCACTGGTACCGTGTTCCCAGTGCCCCCCACACAGTGGGCAGGAGACACGTGAAGAGCCACGCAGAACCTCGGGATCTGCCAATGCCCAAAAAAGGGGCCGCACTGGCACCCGTCGCGGGGCCGCAGCGCACGTGCAGCCAGGAACGCGCTGCCACGTGGGCAGGTCTGGCCACGGCCATCAGGTCTGGTGGCTCTCACCAGCCCCTTGACTTGTCCTCCTTCAGGTTTGATGTCCTTTCAGCACAGGAGTTGCAAAGCTGGGCATGTGGAGTGAGCGGTAATTGGGGGATCGGGAATCATTTCCATGCCCCAGTTCTACTGGTGCGGGAACAAGTTGATGACGACCCACTAAAGTGACCTGACTTGAACATGGGGCTATCAGCTCGAGGACACTGGCCAGGTCCCACTAGAAAGAGAAGCGGACGGGACGTCGCTGCTAATGCCCGGCCCCTCCCTGGGGGCTGCTCTGCACGAGCCATTTCATCTCTTCTTGCCTGTACTTCCTCACCTCTAAAATAGGGATAATATCCTTCTTTTTCCTATAGCTTCTCTGCAAAAATGTAACAAGTACACTTTGAGCAGTTCCCATTTTCTCCTTTTCCCTATGACTATGAAGCATTGAGAGCATGAGAAGCAGGAACATATCTTAACAGGGAGGGCAAGTTTCTGTTTTAAGAACTTAAGAGAAGAAAGTGGTAAATTCAGCACTACTGCAAGACTGGATGGCAAAGCTAGAGATTTCAATGAAAGGTGAACTCTAAAAATACTGAGAGCTCTACAGGTTTGAGGGGTTTAATAGCAGGGAGGGGTAATTTCTCCCACTGTAGGAATTAATGGGTGGAATCCTCCAGGCAGCACCACCAATGTCAGAGCAGACGATCGTGGGAGTTCCTTTGAGCCTTGGCAGATATAAATTTCTGAATAAAAATCCTGATTTGTGCATTTGTAGCCAGGGCCCTGCTTTCAAAAGGAGTTGGACTGGCACTGTGAAAAATCCTATTATGCATCCATTAGAATAGCCTAAATGCCTTTAAAAAACAGCCTTTCAGTGTAATCTTGTATTGCTGAAATAAAAGGAAAACTTGTCACTGGCTACAGGAGTAACAAGAACGGGTCCCTAATTTGCCATTTTCTGTATTTTCCATCTACACCATGGAAACAGTACAGTAATCCAAGGTGGGTATAATAACATAGCATAAGCTTTTTTCCATTCCTCTGAAAAACGCATTTAAGAGTTAATGCAACTTTTAACGTATCCAGGTGAACTTTACCCATTTGTTCCATGTGAAAAAACAAAAAAATCAAAGCACAAGAGAAGCACATTTGGTTGAAGGTGAAAAGGTAAACATTTTTGATATTCCCTTCAGAAAGGCCATTCTCTTTCAAACATATCCGACTTCAGCTGCAGGTTAAAAAAAATCTAAAAGCAAAAGCAAGTGAAACAAGGTGTTTCATTTTGTTTCATTTCACTTGATGCATGGTTACTCTTTTCAAAAATGAAATCAAACTTGTTCTGTTTTAGAATAACTTGAAACTTATTTTTCTGCCCCAAGGTTCTAGCCAAAGGTTCACCAGAAATTAGGGATGTTCTTAAGTTTTAGGTTGGTAAAGGCAAGGGAACCATTTGGAGGGAATGAACTTGGGAATGCAAGAGAGCCCATCCAGGAACTGATCCTCAGATTACAAACTCGCTTAAATACATAGGGGTTCTTACTGTATTTAGGCAGCATTTCATACAATCCAGGTCTAGTCTTGGCTGACACTTGGAAGTACAAGTGCAACATAATAACAGCAACAATCATAATAATTGTTTTTAAAATAGAAGAAAAAAATGTGTTTTTGGTAAGTAAGGTCGCCCTCCATTATATAACACACAAATAAGTGAGACATCAAAGGCAGAAATTAAGCGTTGATAAGGGACCTTCACACCCAGATCAAATTAGTGTCCTGAGGAGAGATCTTTGATTTAAGCTTAATAGTGGTGATTTTTTCTTGGGTTGTTTTATACTTAATCAGCCGAGCAGCCTACTGTGCAGACATATGTTCCCAAAGTACATCAAAGCAAGTAAACATTCTGTTTCTGATCCTAATATCCCTTTTATCCAATTACTTTACTTACACGATCTTTTAATTTAAGTTCTGAGAGCCCACCTTTTCACACAAGCCTTCCTTTGGCGACAGAGGTAGCGGGATGACCGGCTCAGTTCTTGCAAGATGCCCGCCAAAAAAACACAATGAATAAATCAAAGCATGGTAGATGAGTCTGGAAGATAGTTTCTTGAGAGATTAAGGATGAAAGCCTTGAGAGAAGCAGCATATTTTAAGAAAGGACTTCAAGGAAAGCAGCTGAGGGGGAGCGAGGGACCGAGAGTGTGAGTGAAAAGGCATGAAAGAAAGCACGGATAAAAGCTGGAGAGCCCAGAGAAGTTCAGCAACAGACTGAAGAAGCGGCGCAGACCTGGCGGTGCGCGAACTGCAGGTTCAGCCATCAGAAGCGTGAACTTGATTCCAGCAGACACCAGCCACACAAGCTGGGGCATCAAAGCCCAGCACGGAGCAGGCAGGCGGCTGTGGAGCAGCACCACGGAGCGAGGAGGAGCCTTGGAGCAGGTCTCGATGGCAGAGCACTGAGGCCAGGATCTGCTCCAGTTGGGGTACGTGGGGAGCCGCGATGAGAAAGATGCGTCAAACACGACACGGCCGGCGATCCGCATCCCACGCATTGGGGGCTGGTTTCTCTTGGGAAACACAGGAGATTAGCACTTGGAGTGAACATTTTACTGGTAGCTGCGAAGGCACTGGGATCAGGAAAACAAATGGGAAGTGTATGTGGAGGGGTGGGGAGGAAGTTGGAATTTTTGCCCCCTGCCTGGTGGCTGCTCGCCATGCTACCTTTGGGTGAGTGCTTTTCTCCCCTGGGAGAAAAGAATATCTGAGTGCTACAGAGCAGATTAATACTTAAAAGGACTATTTGTAGAGTGTTTCTAGAAGCTCCTTTGCCACCTCACACTGGCACCAGCCCGTTGTGAAGATGGTGAATCAGGAGCAGCTAAACTGCAGCAGTGGGGCTCAGGGAAGGATCAAGAAAGCCATAGAAAATGCTTATTCATTCATTACCTTTTAAATCTGCCCTGGCTGTGTACCCATCACATCCCAGAAAAGCAGAAAAGGACTATTCCTCTTCATCACGACTGCAATACAATCAACTGGCTGCAGCATTACTCTAACCAATGTTAACTAACACAGTCTATGTCTGACATCTATAATTTCATGTTAACAAATTAGGTAGACTCCAGCATTTCCTGGTACCTTAAATGCCCAAGAAGCTCATAACTTTTCTTTATATGCAAAATGTCAGGCAAAGGGCAAACAATGTTATGCCAGAAGACCACAGCCAAATCACTCGGTTGGAATGCGCTGTAAATCATGTGTGAATGGAAAATGAATCTTTGTTCCAGGACAGCGGCTTGCAGCATTAATGTTGCTGCTAATATCTTCCTTCTGCTAATGGGAATGTCCTCTTCCCATAATCCAAGGTCCTTAAATTCTGTAGCTAAGAGACACCAAGGAAGGAAAACATACACTTGACTAATTGCAAAAAGCCTAAGAAGTCTTGGTTCTCTTTTCTAATGTACAAGCAGTGGAGTTTAGGTTTTGGAAAGATGCTCTGCTTGCTCTCAATAGCCTAAAGCAGTTCCAGCTAGCTGCGAGTAACCACAAAACCCTGGTTCAAGAAGAACACAAAGAAATGAAGGCAGGTAGAGCAGAGATCTCTACAGGAGCTTTCTAACCACAGCAGTCAGAGCAGCCTCTCATGGAGAAGTAATTCTGGTAGCCACAGAGAAATACATCACACCCGTGCATACAAACCCCCAACCACGACACATCCGTAACAGGCTGGACCTTTCACCAAGACCTGTCTTTTAATAAGCCAGCATCATTTAAGCAGATCGGAATACCACCGCCCAAGACCTGCAATCCACAGAAGCAAGAAATGCATGAGCCAGCAGAAAAGCACCTTGTCCTGGCTTTCTCCAAGGCTTTTCCAAGCTGCTGGGGGTGCAGGAAGAGCAGCAAGGAGGCAGCACAGGGACAGCAAGGGCAGACCAAGCGCCTGCGGTGCCTTCCTATGGGCAGGAAGCTCTTTGCTGGAGCTCCCTCAGTTTTTCCCCAGGAATTAGTTTTACTGGCATTTGACACATTTTAAACAGCAGCAGCACACGCTGCAACCTCCAAAGGGAAGTATTTTTCAACAATATGTAATAAATACATTGATTTCTAATAATAAACCGTCTGCCCTAAATCTTCCCGCTGACAGGTTTAGTTGGACCAAAGGCCCTTTTCACATCTACTTCCTGACAGTTCCCATCACTACATAAAGACTTTGAAGTGCCCTAACGTGCAGTAAAATGCGAGATAACCTACCAAACTGTCAATATTTCTTCTCTCCTAAAAGGAAATGCTAATGGCACTCAAAGAGCTCAAGACGTAAGATCTGATTCAGTGCGCTGGCGGATCTAACCATCCTTCCCCGTGCTGCAATGCACTGAGCAGCTAGCAATTAGATGGTGAAGCACAGAAGTGGGTAAAAGTTTTTTGCTGCTGATATGACTGCAGAGAGGGAGGGAGAAAAATCCTTTTATTCAAAATGAGCTTTCCTCTTGGAAATATCCTGAGTTCCCTCTGTAAAATTAGAGCATTGATATCTTCTTTCTTCCACTATAGTTTTTTTCTTTAACCCATTGCATTTTTTTTCCTTAGAGAGAAAACAAGCTGGGAAGAGAAATGGATGCTTTCAAAAACTGGAAAGCGTTCAGCTGGGAGTTAGTTTTCCATAGGGAGAAGCTGAATGCAAATAATCCTGAGGAAGCAAGGAAAAGCAATGAAGAACATCTCCTCCTCTCCAGTGCACTGTAATAAACAATAGTTTTTTTCCTACCAGCTCTCGCTCACAGTGTAAAATTGAGGAAGCTTCTATCATGGGACAACTAAAAGAAACGGCAGAAGTCCTAAGCTGAAAGCCCAGCACTAACTGTTGAGCTGTGCAGCTGTGCTAGGCAGACCAGCACCCCAGGCACCAGCCTGTGCATGCAGAGGATGAGCTGCTTTATCTCTGGGTCCTCCACAGATCATTGCAAAAGCACTGAGTCTTTCCGTTTTTCGCTCCAAAGTCTTTTTCCTCCCGTTTGGGCTGTTGTCTGTTGTTGCTTGCAGGTTTTCCCTCTTTTCTAACGATGCATGGAAGTGTCATGTGTTCGTTAAATAAGAAATGGGGAAGTGCTGCTCCTCACCTGCTTGCTGCTGAAGATTTGCATCAGTGCTTTTCAACCTGGCATTTGCAAAATTGTGGAGAAATTAAAAAATAATTAAAAAAAAACCCACAACCCCCCACAAACCTATGGGTGCTGTGAAAAATAGCAAAAGAACTCCAAGCCTCCTATCAGATCAGCACCACTTCACTACACCCTGTTGGTTGGCCCCTCTGCTAGAAACCTTCTGGACAGGCCACAAGCTGAAACAGCTTGAAACCCCCTCATTGACCCAAGGCCTCCCTGAATCCATGAAGATCACATTCCAGGCTCCCTCCGAGTAACCAGCAGGCCCTGGCCCGGTCCCTGCAGTGCCCAAGGCCGTCCGTGCTGCTGGATCTCGGACGAGATCTCTGCACGTCCCGGGGCCGAGGCGGGAGCGGGCGGCGCTGTGGCCGAGCCGCCTCCCGCGGCCGTGCGCGGGCCGACTGGCCAGCCCCATCCTTCACTCCCTTATCTCAGGCAGCGATTCCTTATGCAGACACATTTCTGTATACAAATCCCATTATACTTGACCCCCGGTTCACCCTGTTTCCATTACGACGCTGTAGACTCAACCAGACTTGCTCCAGTGCCAGCTCGGTGCTGTCATTCCCCGCGCAGAGCCGTAATAAAGAAATCACTGTTTTAAGCTGACAAAGAACAGATTTCTTACTAAGTAAACACTGATGTTTTGGTAGGGAAATTAAGTTATAAAATTGTGTCTACAAAGGGAGACCATACAGATGGAGTTTGTTAAGAGACAGCAATACAGTCAACAGTGGTTAATTCAATTGCCTGCTACTTATCAGATTTTTTTTTTCAAGGCTTATCCAGCTTTTGTAAATGCAAATGCCGAGCACCATTTCAAAGCGCTGTCCCCGTGGCAGCAGGCGGGCAGGGATGAGCACATGTGGAGCTAGAGGCCGAGGCCGCGGCCCACACGTCACCATCGCCGCCACAGGCCGGGCGGGCCCAGGCCGGGCCTGCGTGTGATGCGGCCGGGCGCCTCTATCACCTTCCTCACTCACCTTCCCCTGCCCTCCCGCCCCGCACAATGCTCCCCGCTGATGATTAACCTCCCTTGAACCCCGCTCCAGCTCAGTC
This sequence comes from Nothura maculosa, assembly GCA_032353885.1. Lineage (NCBI taxonomy): Eukaryota > Metazoa > Chordata > Aves > Tinamiformes > Tinamidae > Nothura > Nothura maculosa. The sequence continues at coordinate 2,094,313 of JAUBOD010001105.1, forward strand.
AATCCTGACTCAATGTGTCCAGGCTGCAGTAGAGCCTTAAATGACCCCATTGCCAACTTAACACTGTTTTCTTCATTCCAAGCCTCCTGCTTGGGAGGCGGTGGGAAGGGCTCAGCTCCTGAGGCTGCTTCTCTCCACCATGGCCCTGACAGACACGGCCACCATTGATATGGGCTGGATTGATATGGGCTGCCTGCAAATCAGTGGATTTCACAGCACTGCCTGCAGGGAGCCAGAGGGTCATTTTGCAAAGGCCACCAAATCTCTCCCACAGCTCATGGCCACAAGCCATGCAGGAGCACAGGGCTTCTTAGCACACTACCAGGCTTAAAATCCACCTCTCCTGCACAGCACCAGTACCAACTGGTCCAATCATGGCCTCTGATTTGAGAGGGATGAGCCTTCGGAGGCACCCCCATGAGCTCCACCTGCCCTCATGCCATGCAGCGCTCATGAACCATCTCTTTCCCCAACAGCTGCCAAAGTCCAGCTCCGATGATCCTCTAAGCCCTATGACCACCACCTCACTAAAGGCAGGTATTCAGGGAGGACAGTTCAAAATAACTGGAGAGCTTTTAAAAATGCAGTTTGTGTTTTGTCAGGAAGCATGGAGAGGATGATGCATTTTTTGCATGGGATAAAGTTCACTGTGGGATTCAGTGAGTAGTGTGATGTAAAGCCTCGGGCTAGCCAAAAGATATTAACATTTTTTGCCCTTTAAACGATGCACTTAGGCAATAGAAGAGATGTGCTTAGGTTGGAACTATGTAAATACACTAATTTTATTAATATAAAACAGAAATGACTTTCTTAAAAAGAGATATTTCAGGGTAATTAACTTGCCCAGTGTAAGTTCTATTTAAAGAGAGGGGATATTAAACATGCTCAAATTTTAATGAAAACATTTGTAATGGCTTTAATAATTCAGCACAAACAATTTCATTTAAACATTTCTCTCCACTTTTGGAAAGAGAAACACAGGGCCATTGTACTGTGGTCTGGGAATCAGAAAACTGAACTGCTCGGACACAGTGAATTATTTTACCTATTCAGACAACACAGTGATGAGCAAACCAACCCAGAGAATCAAAACTAGACTGAAATCTTAACTATATGGTTTACCACGTGGTGGGTTGAAAATCCCATTAAGTATCTCCTTGCACCTCCAGGCATCTTTTGCCGCCCACGTTGCTTTTAGAGGGATGTGAGCTCCTAGATGAAATCAGTGTGGATGCAGGTTGCTGAATGGGAGTTTGATGTCTGCATACCTGTGACTAAATACCTGTGCCTGAGGTTACTTGGTACACAGGACTTAAGGTCCTGCACTTTATTTTTCTTTTCTTGCATCTATTATTTATTTTGCTAAGATAAGCAAATAATGTAGCAGGTAGAAATATAGTCATTTTTAAAACATTCTATGGCTTAAATAATCTATAGCGTTATTAGTAACCAAAATTTGACTGTCCAGAACTGAACTTCTAATATTAATAACTCCCTTTGTGCATTTCATATTATATATCAAGTTTTAAAGCTGTTCGTAACACAATGGCAAAATAATCACTCTTGCTCAACACCACACTACACACTTGGTACTCATGAATACTATAAGGATTAATACAGTCATCCAAGCCTGCTGTAAAAGAGCTTTTAGACGATATAAAAATGTATAAGCACCACAGGCCATGTGCTAAGCTCAGCTAGGCAGCAGCAGAGTTTTAAAGATTTATAGGTAGGAGAGAAACTTGAGCTACGAAAGTCCCTCCTGAAAGCTCTCATTCTGCTGTTTGACCGAGCAGGCCAAAAGTTGGGCGAGCCAAAAATGAGCAAATGCAGCTCATGCTATTGTACCCACAGACTTTTACTGGCATATTTTTCAAGTTGTGAAACTACCAACAAATTTCCTGGCTGCACCATTTCTTTAGCTCCAGCCCTTCAAGAATGTCTTCTAAAAGTCTCCAGTTTCATTTTAATCTCTAGTCTCGGTCTGTCAAGATTTGCTCCTGGACTCCAGAGGTTGTCTCTGACTCTTGGCTCTTTCATTTGAAACTCAAATGCAGTCAGAGGTTGTGCAGACCTAAATGCACTGTAGACAAAGACACTATCTTTCAGTGTGGTTTTCAGCCCCTGAGGATGGTAAAGGATGGTGGAATTTACACTGAGCCCTTGCACTAGTCAGGAATGTAGGAAGGCTGCACACCCAGAAACACACAGACAAATTCTTGCTGAGCTGGAAGTTCATAATTGCAGCAATTTTGCTGATGAATGTGTGAACCACAAAATTCCGGAGGGGAAAAGTCTGAGAGAAAAGGCACCAGTGACCACAGCACTGGTAGGGTTGACTTGTGAAAGGCAGAGCAATGAAATCAAACACAGCAACCAAAATCTGGAAAAAGGCCAATCTGGCAACACAGTTAAAAACCAAGCGAAAGAATAGGAAACCACTGAATCCTGTACAAGTCTTTCAGCAGGAAGCATGATTTGCCCATCAGTACAAGGTACCACTGTGAATTTTCTGTCCGTGTTGGTGCCATTTACACATGGAGTCACTCACTCCAAATGCTGCACTTGTCTAAAGCAACACAATGTCTGCATACAGGCCAAGCCCAAGAGCCCAGACTCACACACTCAAGAGAAACGCATATCCTGCTCTGCAGAGAATGGGTTTGGAAAAGCACAGCTGATGGGATTTGGAGGTTCTTCAGCCCATCAGGAACTAAAGGGAGAGAAGCTACAGCTTGCAGAACTCCAACCTTCTCTGCGTTTGGCAGGAATGAGCTCTTAAGAAAAACAAACAATCCTTTGAAGAGTTTCTTATTCTTGCGGTAATGCTCATCTCGGCACTGACAGGATTCAAACCAGACGTGGTAGAGGGAAGTCTGGAGTCATACCAGTTTTATGTCTCGCATGCCAAGAGAGGTCAAGACCTAGCTGGGACTTGAACATATGACTTGCAAAGAAAATCCTAGAACACTGGAGGAAGTGGTGTTGGTGGGAGAGTTCCTTTCCTTCTGACTCACTAGGCAATGCCACGTGATGATGTGGAAAGGAGTATGGAGAAGCTGCCATTCCCATCTCCTACAGCCCCAACATCCATGGGACTGTTTTAGGAAGGTCCCATGGGACTGCTTTAGGAAGAGATGGATTATATAAAAAATCTAGCTGGCTCAATTCCATTACTCTCTGGACATCTCGTTTCTGTCCACCCTTCAAAAGGGGTTAGAGACTCCTGACCTAACGTGAAATATGATTTGGTTCCATGTGCTTCTATTGCTTCTATTCCAAGGATGGTTGGAAATTTAGATGGAGACTGGAAGTCACCTGCTTTTGCAAATCTGTAAAGTGGTTTGGGATCTGATGACACTAATTTTACTATAATTATTTCTCTGCCTATAGTTGTCTACCAAGAACAATCTACAGACAGGTAACAATGTTATTTAAGCATTCAAATAGATTGGATAAAATTCTACAGATGCTTCTCATTTCATCAGTTCTTTGGCATTACTCTTATGCAAAAACAGTGGGGTTGGAAGACTGAGAAGATAGGCCAATAGCTAGAAATAACTTCTGTATGACTTTTCCTCTGGGAACTGACAGGTTTTTTGACTAGTTCCTAGGAAATAGAGTTACTTACCCTGATCTGGTTCCTATCCTGTATTAACTCTCATACTGTACCCTAACTCCCACAACACGCAATCACAGATTGGTACACCTTGTGATCCTTGCAATATGGCAGAAGAAGACCTCATTTCATTTCCCTCCGCTCAGGAGAGATGTATCCACAGGGAGATGTATCCAGAGAGAGATGTATCCTACGTAAGGATCTTTCAAACACCAAAATGGCCAACCTGAGACCTGAACAACAGCACCTTCCATACTGTTAAACACTGTTAAAACCTTGACAACTTACCGGTCCCAGGAAGCCAACAGTGTTTTGTCCACATGGCACAGTCACTGCAAGACTCCTCCTAGGCCCGAAGTCGGACAGTTTGACAGCAGCTCTGGGATCTCCCTGGTGAACCTGGACTCACAGCAAGGATATGGAGGAAGAACTGTGCAGCCACACTCCTTCTTCATTAGAGCTTGACCTCCATTTTGCCAAAATTATCCAAAGGAACATTTTTAAGTGCAGCCCTTCGTGAGAATACTAACAAATAAACCATTTGTTGTGCTAAGAGGTCTGAAGTCAACTGCAAAGTCCATATTATTACATGAAAAGAAGTCTTTAAAGGCAACTATTTTAAACAGCTAGACTATGCAAGTGGGATTTAGTGAGAAGTTCTATTCTACAGCATCTTCAGAAGACTGCAGCACTCTCTCTTCAGGGCAGTAAGTGAACACACACTAAAGTTGCTCTTAGTTCAACAGACTTAAGCACCTACTTCTAATTAAACATAAAACATCTGTTTTCTGAACAGAGAGGGACTTAAACACAGCTCTGCAACACAGATCGCTCTCTGCATATCCCTCTGCTTCATCAGCTCATTATTTCTTTCAAATTTCTTCTACAAATATCTCCTTTGCTGATCCCTGTCAGATTGATCTTCCTCTCATTTACTGATGATGATTGCATTCTTTAATTCCTTTACACCTTATCTTTCTACATCGTTTCTTGTCATTTATAATACACATTTTTGTCTTGTTGCAAAATATTGCATTGCGTTTGAGTCGGGATGAAAGACAGCATATGAAATTAAGAGTTTTATCTCGGAATTCATATAAATAGGCTCAAACAAGAATATGCATGTATGAACATTGCCCTAAAGCAGCCCTAGAGCTTGAAACTTTCCTATTTTTAATGCATTAACCACACACTGGTAGTCCTTCCTCTGCTAGTGGTAATTTGGGATATGTGGTTAGTCTGTGGGATCCTAAGAGGCCTTCAGATGAAGCATTCAATCAGCAGGTAACTAGTCCTGCAGCTGATTTACAAATTAAAAACCATGTAAGCAGCTCCAGAGCTAAGTCAGGAAAGAGTCTTATGAGGAAACGAGGAAGAAGAAAACAAATTCTTCCAAATTCGTCTCCAGCTTTTGTGGGATCAATAGGAAAACGTTGCAAAAGCATTCAAAGGATTTAGGAACAAACGTTTACTTTTCAGAGACTGAAACAAACCCACATCTCAGCCTGAGTGCCTGTCAGTGACACATACGGAATCACAGAATCCGTAAGGTTGGAAGGGACCTTTAGAGGTCATCTAGTCCAACCCCTTGCACATGCAGGCTCACCTACAGCACATGGCACAGGGCTGCATCCAGGTGGGTTCTGAAGATCTCCACAGAAGGCGACTCCACAACCTCTCTGGGCAGCCTGTTCCAGTGCTCTGTCATAGCCCTAATATTTTTTTCAAGCATTCCTATTTGCTCTCAGGCACTGCGTTGACCTAGGTATGTATGTGCATGGTAAGGCGCAAGAGACCTGAAATGAGTAGAGGCAGAAGCAGCTCTCCTTTACAAGGTCTTGAAGCATCCCAGAGAAAAATGGAAGCACCACTGCAGTTTTAGGAAGGACAGAAAGGCTCATAATCACCTGGTTTCAATGTCATCTGTTAAGATTACTTATATCAAAAAACAACTCCACATGGGGCTTGGCCAGTAAAGGGGGTTGTGGCTGGATGCAGTGCAGAACATTAGATCCCAAACATGTGTGAGACTTCTTGTTAACTTGACTGGATTTCTTAACTCCAATCAAGCCACTTTCCTCATCTGCAGGTGCTCAAGTCTTTCACTGAGCCTGGCTTTTGGGTCCCGTGTTTCACTGGGATCACAGTGGAAAGAAAAAATCACTAATAGATTTTAACTGGGATTTGGCATGTTGGAAAAACCCAGTGTCCCTACATTCCCAGCACTCAACAAGCCAGCCGTGAGGGTCAATGTCATTTTGAAAGTGGGACTTAGGATGTTAAATTGTATAGACACTTTTAAAAATCTGACCCTTGAGCAATGCCCTAAACATTAGCTCTGTTAGTTGTCTATTTAATATCAACAGAGAAACATAAAAGAACAGACACAAAAGCCTGCAAGGCAGAAAATTGTGTAAAATCACAAATTCTCAAAATGGTCTGGCACAGAGCAGAAAAACATACATACATGGCTTACTGTCAAAGTCAGGATCTCGAAAGCCACTTAAACGCGTATGTTCCCGCAGGAGCGTTCTGCAGATCTGAGATTTGTCAGCGAAGCAGCACCCAGCTCTGCCCTTTGATTTGTGCAGATGTGTGAGCACAGCTCTAGCTGCAGGCAGGGGAGCCAGGTCTACAGTTCTGCCAAATAGGGTCCTTTTGCTTTTTTTTTCTCCCCTCTTTTTTTCCCCCTCTCTCTCGCTCTCTTTTTTATTATGATTATTTTCCTTTCACCCCAGCCATCTGGGTGGTCTGAGAATCAGATCTGAAATACCTAGAATCCCTCGAACCACATGTTCTAATCCCAGCAGAGTTGACTCAGTCCTTCATCCTTCCAGGGTAAATTGACTTCTCTGCTCTTTATTGCGTGGGGGGAACTTTTGGATGAGATTTTAAAATTTCCGCTCTGCATGGACATTAAAAATCCTGCATTTTTCTTCCAGATCAGAGGCCATCATTCCTGCTGCTAGTTCTTCTCTCTCAGCACCTCATGTTACTCTCTTCCCATGGCCACTGGGAGCTGGGAATCCACAATAACCCTCACCTGGATAGGGCCGTGCTGCACCGTTCACTTCACAAGCCAGCGCTACGAAAGGTTCTGCCCATTTATCTTCACACACACTGGAAGGATTTCAGAGGAGCACAAGGAAAGTGAGGGGGCTGAACGGATTGATTTTTGAGGAAAAGCTGCAGGCTGCAGCCTGGCCAATTCATTACGGAGGGCAGGAAGGATATGACAACATTCAGCAAGTATCTAGAGGGGCGCGTTACTTGAGGAGGTGCGTTAGGAGCAAAAGGGTGAAATCCAGGGGAGAAATAAAAGGGGTGGATTACGGAGGTGACCTGCAGGAAGGGTCCTTCATGCTGCAAGGGGGTTTGCTGTGGGATGGAGCAACATTTTAGCAGATGGACCAAACGCACAACAGGTCTCCACCACGCCTTGTGTTCGTGACCATAAGCTGGCAAGAGGTGAAGCACCAGAGGGAGAGGGTATGATGAAGAAAGAGAAGGTCAGGAGAAGCTGCGCTCCACACACGGCTTTGAGAAAACGTGGGAAACAAACACATCCACGCTTCTGGGATTAAAAAGGCAGGAGACTGCCCCGGAACGTTTATCCATCTTTACAGGATGCTGAAAGCAATGGAAAATGGGCTACACCACCAAAAAAGCTTCTCAAAGACCTGCACGCTTTGTTTAGGAAAGCAGTGGGAGAAGAGAGTTCAAATAAATTTCTCCTAAAGCACAAGCTTAACAGCAGATAAGGTGGAAGCATGAAGTCACTTTTAATCTACTATAAAGTGAGGTAAGCAAAGGGATTATCACTTAAGACTTGCTGACATGAAGCTCTGAGAATGACATTTAAAAGCAGCGCTGGATTACAGGGTGACATCATATTAAACGAACACATGCCAGAGGTTTATGAGAAAGACCTCAGAGATCAGACTTTCGTTCTCAATCCCGAAGCCTCCTAGCCCATTCTACACTTCTTGAGGTGTTCAGGCTAAATTAGAGCTGCAGTTTCTCATTCAGCAGGCTGTGGTGTCGCAAGGAGAGGCCTAGATCTTCATG
>JAUBOD010001105.1:2122090-2144989 GCA_032353885.1 Nothura maculosa
CCTGCCGGGGTTGCTGTGCTCCCCGCGCGGCGCTGCAGCCGCGGCACCTCGCGGGGTGGGCGGCTGCCGCTGGCTGCCGAGCTCCCTGGGCTGCCACCTGGATGGGATCAGCGAGACAGGAGAGGAGGGACGAGCCGTGCTCGGGGAGCAGCTGCCGTGCGCTCACGTTCGCCTCCGTGCCTCTCGTTCTGTAACTCAAACACGGTCTACAGGAGCACTGAGCTTCTGAGCTGTAACACTCATTTAAGAACCATTTTACAGGAACTTTTCCACTCTACTGAAAATTGTAAGTGAATATTCATGCTGGTGAATGGGTTATATTGGCAGGTGAGGAAGCCGCAGCGCCCTAATCTCTGCACTCACGTCACCACATGTCACTTCACCCCCAGCACCTCGCTCCACTCTCACAGAGATTCAATTTCCAGGCCTCCCTTTGAGACCCCATTTCCCCCATTCGGCCTCACAAGCAGCACCATGAACTGGGTGCATCTCCAGGACACGGTCCCCATGAATGGAACACCCTTGGAGCTCCCTTGGGCGTACAACCATCTGCGGCTGCCTTCCCGTTACCCATTCCCACCTCCTAACCCTGGGCCTGGAGGCAAACCTGCCTGCTGGCACTTAAAAGGAAGAGACATTTGGGTCAGGATCAGCAGCACAAAAAAACCCTATATTCAGGTTTTTTTTTTTATATTCAGGAGCAAGGGCTTTGCCTGTCCATGTCAGGCACGGTCAACACCTCAAAAGCTGCAGCTGGGGCTGCTGAGGAAGAGGAAGGAGCTGAAAGGCCTTGAGGAAGCTGCGTTGGCATCGCCTCGTTTGACCAAGGTCCCGCTCGGAGGGAAGGCAGGTGCAAATCACACTGGTGGCTTCGTGTGACACTGTCGCACCTCTCCAAAAACGGGGCAGTGCTAGAGCTCCCGCACTGCTCACTCACTGGATGCAGCTGAAGAGGAGAAAAAAGTTCCAGGGAAGCATTAACTTGAAAGGAGAAGTTCAGCCCATCATGGATACCTCTCCAAATTATCAACCACAGCAGCTACACAAGCAGCCAGTACTATGCTTGATGATTCACACACTTCATGACGTTTTTTTCCAGTCATCAGCTGTTTGCAAATACCATGGTGGGCTCCACACTCCTCCAGACCACTGGCTGTTCCCCACCTGCCAGGCTGCGCTCTCAGCTCCTCCTCTTCTGCCCTGTCTCATGTAGCCTCCTACCTGCACAGGCCCCATCCGTGCTGCAGTGGGGTTGCCGAGCGCGGTGCTGCTGCCATGAAAACCCCTAATTATCACTGCACGTCCTGACCCTAATTATCACTGCACCTCTGGCCCAGGGCTCCCAGCTTTGGCGTGCAACGGAGGCACCTTCCAAGCACAGCCCAGTCCAGCCCGGCAAGCCCGGGGGGCTGCTCCCCACCATCCAAACCAACTTCTGCAACTTGAGCTCCCGGGGGAAGCACAAAGCCCATTTTTATCACCTCCTCTCATCCTGGGTCTGCAGAGGAGTGAAAGGCTAACACAGCAACTGCTAATATCTTTAGCCACATTTACTGAAACCTTTTGACACCAAGGCTGTTTTTATTAGCTAAGTGCTCTACGCCTGTATCAGAATGCAAGTTTTATTACTCACAGTTCAGCCTTGCAAAAAGCCTTTTCCAATCACTCCCTGTGGCCGTGATAAGCCTTAATGGCACAGCGAGAGGTTAGAGCACCTCCTGGCACGGGCTGGCACGCGGAGCAGCTACAGCCATCCCTGCACCATTAACCTCCCTCCAAGCAGCACCCGGCTTGGCCAGCTAGGTGGGTGTGCAGAGTACAGACAAAGCAGGGATGAAACACGATGCATGGTTTTCCTTGGCCTTTCCAGACTGAGGAATAGGTAGACTTCACATTTCTGAAGCAGCTGGGGGGACATTTGGGGTACATGGGGGTACACTCAAGGCTCTTGGGCCCCAATCACCAGTGGCATCTGTATCCCAAGGGAGGCCACAAGAACAGGGGACACATGGGGTGATTCTCCACAACACACCCCGAGACAGTAGCAGTTTCACACCTCGGGTCCTGAGCCCCAGACATGTCTTGGTAGGTAATAACTTCTGGCATACTTGCCTTCCATAAATCCATCCTGAACTCGGACTCCAGCGCTCACAGCTTGCTGGGCAGGGCCCGGCTGACCACAGGCTGCGGGATCTGTCCCCTGGGGCCACCTGGGAGCTGCACTGCAGGTCTCGCTATCACCATCTGAAGTCAGGTCACCAAGCGGTGCCTCCGCTTCCCGAAAGCAAAACAGCACTGAAGACAGTCCTTGGTTTTAGAGAAAACCTTGGTTTTAGAGAAAACCTATAATGATGCTTACAAAAGTTTGGACAGAAAAGCATTCACTGATGTATCTACAGGAAACCCTTAATTTTTAAGCTTTCTTTCTTAATTAGGTGAGTTTCCTCATGTGCCAGTTTTCCTTTTCAGAAGCGACTGTCCCTTACCCATCAGGAGATTGCCCCCAAAGCAGGGAATCAGAGTGGTTCACAACAAGACAACCCCACACGCTCAGTGCCCTGCATGCAACACACACGGATCGAGCAGGAGCTCCGTCTCTTTGCCAGGCAGCTGCAGGCAGCTCATAGCCAAGTAACCCGACCCTTCATCATTCCGTAATCCCTGTAACGATAGCAAGGTGAAACTAGGGAAAAAAAGGTTTCCAAAGTGGAATTCACTTTGGAGAGGCATCATTCGCCTGCTGACAATAGTCACCCATTTCAAAAAGTGAATCCCGCATTTTCTCCCCTGGCAAAGGTGTGACCCACGTAGGTGTTCCTGCCTTGTGCCCCACTGCACGGGTTTGTGTCAACCACTCTCTGCATAATTGGCCCTCTATTGCGAGGCACCGGCAAAGGCCCCGGGCATTCCCCATGGATCTTGCCCTTGGTCTGGGTTAGGATACTCTGACCTGCGATCCTTTATAATAAATGATATCCTCCCGCTGAAGAATGTTGCCGTCAACAATACGGGCCTGCCCTCAGGAAGTGGGAAAGGAATTTTCCTGTAGAGGCAGATTAAGGAAATTCCACGCAAATTTCATGCGTTTTGAACAACCTCCTGAACCGTGACGAGCCAGCTTCCCCTTGCAGGGATCCCCCTCCAAATCACTGCAGGCTGAGGACAAACTGAGCGGATGTTTCCTTGGTGGCCACGTGCGTTGTCCAGAGCTCCGTGTGCTGCCCCTTGGGAGGCTCCCTGCCCTGGAGCTTGGCTGCTGAGCACCCAAAGCACAGCCCCTACCTGAGCCTGTTCCACCCACAGGCACAGCTAGAGCTCCAAGCCGGCACAGCCGATGGCTCCCAGCTCAGCAGGGATGGATGGATCCGCCCATGCACACGAGCAGGAGGATTTTTCCCTCGTGCGGACACCCACAGTTGCCACACCAGCATATAACCATGTCGCAGGATGACCTTCCTTCCCAGGAACTGCTTCCTGCCTGGTTTGGATTTAGGAGAGGATCCCCCAGCAGCCTGGCAGCTCTAGGGGCCGCATCAGTGATGTCTGGCTATGGGAGAAACCACCCCGCAGGGCATCCTGTCCCAGGCAGCCTCCTCCGGGAAGCAGCTCGGCAGAGCTCCTCTTCCTGCCCTTTTCCTTTCCGCTTTGTTCTGCTGTCCCCATCCCAGGGCATCTGGAGATCCAGACAGGTCTCCCTCTTCCACATTTCCTGGACACAAGCCCCCCTGGACCCACTTCTCAGGGAGCATCAGCAAAGGCAGGAGAAGCAGAAGGTTGGGGCTGAGCCAGCCAAGCTGAGGAGGAGACTGCCCAGCCTCCCCCCAGCACCCCAAGGTCCAGCAGGCAGATCTGGAGCCCTTGGATACCTCGGTACAGACTCCTCACCTGGCACTGGGCACAAATGAGGAGGCGGCCAAGGAACAGCAGCGGTGGCCTGAACGCTCCTTCCCAGACAGTCACTTTAAAGGAACAAAATTGGGCAAAACCAGTTGTTTTCCAAAGCAATATACAGTGATGGGGAGTCCCACGAGCTAATGTTCATCGTGAAACATGACCTATATATTCTATAAACATTCATAGTACACACATTTTCACCAGGCTCCCACCAGTTTGCACCAGAATGTTTCTCTGAGCCTCACGAAAATATTGGAGGAGAAAGCATTTAGTAAATAAAGTCTTTTACACACAGCAACGTTAGCAGGGCTGGGGCCGCAAGGAGAGCGGGCGCGGGAGAACAGGCTGTCAGTGTGTTTGGCAGCCCACATGTGAGTGTGCAGCACGGGAAGCAAACTAAATATTTTGCCAGGCCCCCGAAATGCTGGGATCCTGGGACAAACTCCTGCACTGCTTTACTAACTGCAAATTAAAGAAACGCAGTCAATTACCTATTGTCACTATTAAAGCTAAGCGAGGTGATTTGCAAAGATAATACTATTTTCCTAGCAGTCAACATAATTCAAGAGGTAGGGACAGGCATGCTGGAAGATGCCTCCACTGACTCATTCTGGGTGAACTGCTTATGATTTTGGGTCTTAATTTATGTGAGTTTGGAAAAAGCATATTGCAGTTAATGGCAAAATAACCAACAGCACACTAGCAGCCCGATGCAAAGTCTATTGAAATCAATGGCAGCCTTTCCACTGACTTCATTGAGAGTTGCATCAAATCCTGGCAGAGAATAAGCTATTCTGCAACACCCATTATCAGGGAACGCTTTGTCCTGGTAATTAGATGCCGGGGGAGCACGGAGCAATTGTTTAAAGCACTGATCACTCACCCATGGAGACCCGCGCTCAAACCCCGCTTGGGTTCGGCTCAAAGGGGAGCTGAGATTCCCACCGGTGGCACCACGGGCCGCGCTGGCGCAGAGGTGCCGGGACCAACGTCCCTGCTCCTGCCGCTGCTCCGAGACCTCCGCCTCCAAAGGCGCCATCGCTCACGCCAAGTGTTTTCATAAAACGAGTGTCCCGCCTGCACAAAGCCCCTCTGTGTGGTTTGCAGAGCCCGGCGCTGGAAGCTACGCACTACCAGCTACGCAGAGAGCACATCTGGGTGTTTACACCTTGTTTTGAAGGTAAAACACACTACTCCTTGGAGGATACATGCATAGGGATGCTGCATGCCCCTCGCAATGAGAACACAGACAAGGCCAGCAAGGAGGCCCACCACGAAGCTGGGCACCTGGCTCACTGCAAACGCAGCGCTCCACACCACGAGTGACCTATTGAAATGACAGTGGAGTCCAAATTCCCACTCAACTTAAGGGGCTCATTTGCTGAGAGGTGGCCAGCACCCATTCTTTGAGAAGGAAAAAAAGACAACCCCCCCCCCCGCCCCCGCCAAACCTATTGCAGCTGGCAGGAATTGACCAAGAATAAGCAACACTCAGTCTGTCCTTTAGGAAAAAATCAGATCCAAAGGTTGTATGTTTACAAGAATACAATCAACACTACCTATATCCTGCAGGTCTGCATATAGTCTTCCTAAGAAGTCAATGCAAAAAGAAGAGGGAAAGACAAGGGCATCTGTATTTGAAATCTAAATAGGCGGCCTGGCTTTTATATCAGAAAGAGGCCATTTATTTCCTGGACTATTCAGGAAGCCTGGACAGACCAGTTTTCTATATGAGATATTTAGAAGTGAGGTACCTCTAGTTGGTGGGCCTGTGCTCCTGCTGGCCCTCTCTCCATGCAGAATTCCACATCAGTCCCCATGGGCTTCCCCTTGACCCTGGCCACCTCAGCAAAGCCGATGGCCTCAGAAACCCACCCAACTCCACCAGAACGGAGGCAGTGCTCACATTACTGAGCCAAGAAGGCCATTTATCTCTGTCGCTGCTGGGCTGCAGAAGATGGGCATAAGAAGTCCGGCCTCCAACATTCCCCGTCTCGGATGTCACTGGCTTTAGGAAGAGCGGGTGGAAGCAGCCTACAGGAATAATTAAATCAGTTGAATTAACTGAGCATGTTTGGGTGAGCTTTGGTCATGTCAATGTGCAAACCTCCCTGCCTGCAGCAGATTAGCACAAATCTATGGGGGCTGGGGGTGGAACCAGGCCCTGCTTTTTGCCAAGGAGCGCTATGGAAGTGAGCCCATACAGCCAGGAACGCGGCCTCTCTCCCTACGGCGCTCCGACATTTGAGAGATCTGCAAAAACTATTTGCTGCGAGAGGCTTTCTTGTAAAACACAAATGAATCCCAGCTGCCCGGACGTACTCCCAGCGCAGCCTCCTCCTTGGATGAGCTGCGGATCGCGGGAAAAATCCCATCTCCTGGCAGGAGGTGAGTTGTTTGACTGCCTGAGACACACACTCCAGGGGCTGCGCTCTGAAAAGGTGCAGTGTTTCCCTGTCAAGGTGTCAGCTCGCGAGCAAACCCAGTGCCTTTTCCCTCAAGGAAAAAAAGTAGCATTTTATCAACTTTGATTTTTCAGAAATGTACTTAAAAAAAAAAAAAAGAAAGAAAAACACCTTAGAGCCAAGCCAATTTCATTTTACACAAGGAGAAAGATTGAGAGGCTCTGGGACAAATTTCTGGCCCAGAGTCTCTCCTCAGATGTGCCCGTGTGTGGCTCCCCATCAAGCAAAAACACATTCATAACCAGACGGCGGGGCCTGCCCGCGCATATCCGAGGCCTCCAGCTGGCTCGCTGTGCCCATTTCTTCTTCAATTTACCTTGGAAAATGCCTTTCCTGGCATCACATTAATGCCCCTTTTCAACACTCCCAAGAAACTGCAAACAGCAGCACACACTAGATGCCAAACACCTCAGCGAGGAGAGCAGTACCTGCCTTGTCCCTATTTATGACTTGCTAATACTGTCCCTACAAGCCTAGGTTCTGTCCTACCTATGCACGTGATCTGTTTAAATACTTAGAGAGCCTTCATTGCTAGAGAGTATCAGGAAGCCTGGGCACTGTTTCACATCTCTTGCACCTAGGCAAGGAAGGGGCCCTGCTCTGCATTTTCACAGACGCACATGTGGGTAAACACGCAGCAAACAACTCCATATGCTCCTGCTGTACTCCAATATCTAACTAATTACAGTAACGAGAAGCACCAGGTTTTGCCAGGGCCCTGTGTGGACCTGAGCAAAGCTCTACCTGCACCACAGCACCCACCGTGGCAAGGCCAGGTGAGCACAAGGTGCAAGCAATGCTCCTGTGCTCCCATGGAGGCAGGGGTGGTGGGACAATGGCAGCACAAGCAGCAGGAGATGGGCACAGGAGCGGAGGCTCTGGCTTTAGGGAGGGCAGAGTTCTCCAGCTGAGAGCCGTAACCTCACAGATCAGCTGCAGGTGCAAATGGTGGGAGGTGGTGGCACCCCGGGGGGTGGCCATGCAGCACCATCCATTGCCCCTGGATGTTTTCCTACAGGCAGGAGTGGGGCAGGAGGGAGGCCCCTCAGCTGGCTCGCGTTACCAGCCATCACCTGGCGCTTGGACAGGACCTTTAGCAGTCTCCATTGGTTTGTGAGAGGGATGGAGCTGCAGTGAGCACCTGCTGAACCAGCCCCGTGCCCCAATCGCAACCCTCAGTGAATGGTTCCAAGTGCTCACAGCAGAGACCTCTTAAACTCGCTTCATTTGTGCCCTCAAACCACCATGAACTTGAGGTACCAGGAATGCTAATCGCTGCTCAGCTGAACACTTCCCTGTAATAACCTTTAATGACTCTGTAATTACTCTTTAAACCATTGACTTTGCAATCATTTTTAATTCCCCTTTGCCACATCTCTCCCCGTGCCGCCGAGCGGGAAGGCTGAACTGTGTGTGAGCATCAGCCCACTATGGCAAACAGCTCCGCTTAGCGCGGGCGCTTTGAAAGAGTTGGGAGGGCCGGCGGAGGGTGGGAAAGGGCACAAAAAGCACAGCAAGATCCCCCCAAATCACTCCCTCTCAAAGCGAAGCCCCTTCATGGGGGCTAAGTGGCTTTTGGGAGCTTGGGTGATTGGGGCGCCTTGCCCAGGTGATTTGCTGAGGGGGCCGCGCTGAGGCAGGCACTGAGGGGACACTGAGGGAGCCGCGCTGAGGCAGACACCGAGGGGACACTGAGGGAGCCGCGCTGAGGCGGGCACTGAGGGGACACTGAGGGAGCCGCGCTGAGGCGGGCACTGAGGCGGCTGCGCTGAGGCGACGCTGAGGGGGCCGCTCTGAGGCGAGTGCTGAGGCGACACTGAGGGGGCTGCGCTGAGGCGGGCGCTGAGGAAACTCTCTGTTGGCAGCGCGGGGCGCGCGTGAGGCCACACTGCTTCAACCGCCGCGTTGCGCCGCGACAGCCAAAGCAGCCCCAGTGCCTGGGCTCGGCGTGACGCCGGCACAGGGCAGGCAGGGCCGGCAGCTCCTTTTCAAGCTGGCGCCCCAGGAACAAAGGCCCCATTGCAGGCGGCCTTTGCTTTTCTTCCTCCATTAACATGCAGGCCATGCCTGCCAGGGTGGGAATTTATTCTTCGGTTGGGATTCCAGAGGTGCTATCGGGTCAGGTGGCTAATCGTTAAATCAAATTGCTGTCATCTTCATTCAGTTCCTGTCACCCGGGGCCACGTTATTACTTGGGTTTATGCAAAATAAACAGCTTTGCTAAACATTCCCCTAAAGGAGGGTCAAATAAAGAAGGGAAGGAGGAGATTCACCCTCCACAGCAAGTAGCTCCTGCCTTGCCTCCGACCCCCGTGCCTTCCTTTAGGCGGGATGGGGGGAAGGAAGAGTTTCCTTGGGTTTTTAGGCTTTTGTTTTTATCAGCAGGCCAGTTTTTTTCTTTTCTAATTCCACTCAAGGCTCCTTAGTGCGTACTGTTAACTTATTCTTGTCTGAGTCTGGCTAATTCAGTTTCTTTCTTGAACTACATAGACTTACAATTCGGTATTTTCTATAGGTGAACTCAGCCATAAGAAATCTCTTATAACTCCCCCATAAAAGACCATCTCTCAGAGGCTTCCTTCAAGACACATACAGAGATGCTTAACGCGGGGCGCTCCGGAGGAATGTTAATTGCAGTGCAACGCGCACGTTTTTGTACCGACCGGTTACGTGGAAATCCCGGGCTTGCTGCTCCCTGTCTGCAGAGGGAGGTTCTGCTGCGCTGCTCGGCTGCTGACGGACCAAGCTCCTCATAAGTGACTGCAGGGGCTGACTGGGATGTTGTGTGAGAAGGAAAACAGGGAGGGGGGATTCTGCAACAAGAAAAAACAGCACCCCCCACTCTCCCTTGTATCATTTTCCTCCCGGTCCAGTATCCAAGAGCCCGTTTTCAAGGATATGTCTCCTGGCTGCGCGCTGGCGAGACAGGAAGGATGAGCCATCGTGCACCACACTCTAATATCCCGTTAAAAGCCAGGCTCGGTGGCAGCCCAGCCTTGCTGAGAGCAGCAACGCTGGGCCAGGTATCGGATCAAACTCACCTAAAGCAAAGCAGTCTGCTGGACCAGCTCCTCCTGAGCGGAGGCAGTCAAAAAAAAAAAAAAAAAAAAGATCCCACCCTCATGATTAACATTCGCCTACTTTGAAAGAAACTTTTTAAAATGTGTTTTTGTTCTTTGTGGCTTGTCGATCCCAGGCAAAAAGTCAAAACGGGGATTAAAGCCGAAAGGCTGTAGCCAGGAGACTGTCACTTTGGGTTTCTGTTCCCTCCAGGATTAAAAAGTTACTTCTAATTAATGTTGCTTCAAGATGTCAAGCCTGGTGTTTCTGCAGCGGGCGCCAGTGCCCAAGGCCGGTGCCTTCAGCCCTGCTGTGACCGCCTGGCTCTTGTAGGGGACTGTGAACCCTCCGTGGCAGCCCCATAACACTGAACCGTTCTCTCTAGCACCCGTGTATCCTGCTGAGGATTGGGGGGTCATTAGAAAACCCCACTACAGCCGGCTCGGGTAAAGCCAGGCTTTGAAACATGCTCCTGTGTCTTGAAACGCCCGCGGACAGGCTGAGCCCCAGCATCTACTGAAAAAATATTTTCACTGTCTGGGCTCCCCAGGGAAAATTATTGATCCTTCCCTAGCACTGGGAGGCTGTTTCATGTATGAAGAAATCCTCTGCTAACCCAAACATCAAAACATGTGGGTGGGAGTCCGGCTTTGCGGAGTTATACTGGGTTATTGCTGGATGGCACACAGAACTGGATGCTAAACACACACGGGGTTGTATGACTAACATACGTTGCTTCCTTCCTGCTTGCTCTGGCAGCAAGTTCAACTGAAACAGGACTGTCTGAACCGCCGTGCCCTTAAAGGTCAGGCACGGAGAGCGTCTAGGCCCTTCTGGAGTTTTACAGAGAATCTGGTATGAAGGAAAATTACGGCAAGTAAAAACTGAAGCAGAATTCTGACCACAGCCCTGACCTCTGATTGAAAATGCCTTATTGCTAGTTCAACCACAGGCAGACAGACATGATTTAATCCAACTTTTCACTCCTCTTGCTGCATGGAGCGAGCTGCTGCTTCTGCTGCTCCTCAGGGGTATAAAACATTTTTTATCCACCCACGATAGCCAAGGTACATACGCCACAACCACCAACTATGAATTCATTCAAGGTGTGCTTAGAACTTGGCAGGGCTAACAAAACGTGAAACAGTTTAAGATGCCCTGGAACATTTTTGTATCACATGTCAAAGGAATCATGTCTCTCTCCAGGCATTTGAAGAGGACAAAGCCAAATGGGAAGGGTTGCTCCTGAAACCAAGATGTGGACAAAGCGGGAAGGCTCAGACAGGGCTTCTCAAGCCTCCAAAGGAAGGGTAACGTCCAAGTCTTGCACTGTGCTTTTCACCTTTATATGAGAACTCAGTTGTTCATCACCAGAGGCATCACCACCCTACTCCTCTGCAGGGGAAGCCAGGCGCCTTGTCCATGTTGGGAGCCCAGTTGTGCCCAGGCCAGGTCAGCCCCTCGCTGCCCCACAGGGCCCCGGTGCCCTGGGAGCAGGAGCAGGGCTGAGCTCCAAACGCCCCCGCTCAACACCGCAGGGTTTGATGGATAATAACAGGAATAGTCTCGTAACCCTTCACCTCTGCGTAACCCCTGAGCCGACGGATCGGCAGCGAGAGCTGTCGGAGCAGCCAATTTCTCGTCCTCCACCAGCGGGAAGCGAAGGGGATGAATGTCACAAAGTGCTCAGAGAGGCAGGAATTAAAGCCAGCAAGCAAGGCTTAAGTTGAGGGGCACCGGCACAAAACTCTGGCTGCGAGAGAACAGAAGAGATCTGAACGCCGTGCGAGTAAAGGGCAGTGCAAAGTTTTTACCTTCTAAAACGTGCGCAAGAAGGGCACTTCTGCCCTACTTTGCAGGGCTCGTAGCTCATGACAGAATCAGCTTTATAATCTGTAACCCACAAAGGCGCATCCACTTGCGAGCAGCTGACAACAAACAGTCAAAAAGCCAATGAATACCACTCAGCAAGCAAGCACACACACCCCCTCGCTGCTCCGAGATGGCTGCAGGAAAACTTACCTCTGTGCATAATAGGGAAAGAAACGCTCCCCAGCTTAGGAACATCTCACTCCACTGAAGAGGTGGATTGAAACCATTTGGCCACATTTAAAAAAGCGGGGTGAGAGCGCGAGATTGAGATCCCATTCATCTATAGATTGTTGAGGGTCGACATAATGAGTTCTGCAAACTGGACCAAGCAGCTCTGCAAGGCATTATTGCTAGTAAATAAATCACTTAGCAGGGGAAGAAAATGCGCGTATAAATCTTCCGTGCTGGTAGCAGACATGTTTCACTAGCAGCTACCTTCTGAATAACATGCCAAGAAAGCCAATAGAGAGAGTTTGTGAATGCATGTCCAAAGCTTCTTAGCAAACTGTCATATTGATCTAGCACAGCCTAAGGAAGTCTAAGAAGACTCAAGGAGTTTGGGCAAATGCTTGTATTAGTGTTCCCTTCCTCTTAAGAGTTTGCTGAGACGGCACTTCAGTGTTTCCCAAGTAGTGCACCTCCGACCCTGGCAATCCATCAAGTGAATGCAAATTGCGGACCAGACAAAACCAGGCAAACAGCAATGCTGCTTAATAATAATGTGCTCCCCAAGAGAAGGACTTCCTCTACAATGATTGCTGTGTACACATTTAAACTAAACACCCAAACTTCTTATTAGCCTCATCATGATTTGTGTTTTTGTTCCCTTTGAAATGCTCCAAAGTAAATGGTACGAGTTTACTCAAGGCTAACCTCAAACACAGAAGGCTTTCTGAACTGTGCAACTGAACAAAAGTTGGGCTATATATAGATGGCCCACATTTATTATAAGGCCCTTTTGAAAACCAACACCCAGTAAAGCTAAGGACCACGTTTAAAAAGAAAATAATCCTGGTAATCACTGCGCTGCATCAGGCCCAACCGGGGTTTGTTCAGGACAGTGTCATGGGGCCGCTTCCCAAACGTCCAGCTCCAGCCACCTAATTCCCGGAGTCAGTTTGGGCAAGAGGAGAAGTTTTCTTCTGGTCTGCACAAAGCTCCTGCTGCTGCCAGAACTGCTGGTCCATTTTTCAGAGCCTTCCACAATTGGAGAGAAATAAACAAATAAATAAATGAGCTGTTGGGTGCTTAAGTATTTGCTCTGTTAAATGCTGGAAGTGGTTCTAAGAGCACAGGATAGCGCTCAAAATATCGCACACATAGGCCTGATCTTCTGTAAAAACACTTCTCATACAGCGCTTAAGAGATGTGGTCATTATCGAGCGATTATTTTAACTCTGTTTAATGAATCAGGCAGACCTACACTGAAAAATTCACTGAATTATATTTAACCTTGCTAATTTAGCTCGAGCATTAATGACTATATTCCAATGGGCTTTCCATTCACTGCTTTCCGCTTGGATTCGCAAAATCCCTTCTGTACAATGGAAGTTTCCCTATCTGTTGTAACGGGAACATTACCAAAGGATCTAAGTGCTTAGGTTTGGCTGGACTTGCATCATTTCTACTGGATTTTCTAGCTTAGCAATGAAAAATGTTGCCACACACATACTTAGATTTATCACATGTTCATAGGGAATCCAAATATACCGAGGGAAAACAGAACGTGCGTTGGCTGATACACACTGGCAGTGGTGCCTCTCCTTGGAGCGGATCAAAATCCCTGTTCTGTGGAGACAGCCTAAAGCCACAGTTGAGTCATTGCTTTCTAAGAAGCAGACCAGAATGTGTACAGAAATCTCTATGGCTACTGAGGCTGGAGCTGCATGCTGTCCCTTAAACAAATAATCCGTAAGTAAATAAGCAAACCAACAGATACATAGGAATATGGTTTCCCTCCCCACACTCACAGCCATTTGGAGCTTATGCTTCGGAACTTCTGGAATTCCAGTGGGGAGCTCTGAGACTCCGGCACATGTAGCTGTCAGTGAGGTGACACGTTTTGGCACCTGTATTTTATGGCAGCGCTGATAGCGCAGCCACAGATCTGTCACCCTGTGGGTTCAAACAAACCATGTCCATGTGCTCAGCCAAATTCTGCTGGGAAAGGCCAAGTCGGTGTGTTTGCTCCATCCTAATCAGTCACACAACCTCTGTGTAAGCACCACTGCAGCGGGACCTCATTACGTTACTGCAGCGCTGCTGCCAGAGCCAAGGGGAAGGAGAAATAAAGAAAAAAAGAAAGTTATCTTAATAAAACAAATGATTGCAGCCACTTCGTGAGCGAATGGGCCAAAAGTATCACAGTCAATTATGAAATAACAGTGCATTGCCCATGCAGATTCTGGCAGTGGCTTCCAAAATCATTTTTGTTCTTCTTTAATAGTGAAGCTGATAATCAGACGGTGACTTTGGGAAATCTTGAGCAGGGAACAAAATATGGCCAGAATGGCCATCACCCGTCACACGCACACACAACGGAGTGGAAACAAGAAGAAAACAGCCACGGCTTTGCAGTTGGCCCAAATTCCAGGCAACCCAAACGTCACGGAGATTCCTTGTGATGCGGTTGCCAGTTTGGGTTGCTCCAAAAACCACTCCAGCACATGAGCTGGACCTGTGCTAGCGAGCAAGTTATTATATTCTCAGTGGGAACGAGCCAACATTTTTCTGGCCTTGACTTAATGGGTGTAAATGTGTTTACATGTCTTATTTGCTGCTGCTGCTAATGTGTCTGAATACCACAGTTCCCAAGCAGGAAGCCATTGATGACTGGGTGTGTGCAAAATATAAAATAGCCTGTTTATGGCACGCCAGTCACTCTAACTAGGAGCACAGCATCCTGACCGTCTGGGGGAGTCACTCTGAAGCAAGCTACACTCCAAGCCTCACCTTCTTCAGAGCAGGTTGAAGAACCTCACCACACTGAGGGAAACATCTCATGAGAGGCTGAAAGACCACGTTGGGCCTTCACATGCTAGCCAGGCAGTTTACATAAACTCCTTGTGCTATCAAAACCATTCAGCTCACCTGCTTCAAGCCAGGCACCCTCCAACACTAAGGATGCATTAAACCAACAGGTTCTTTGCTCAGTTCTGTCATTTTTTTTTTAAGGCCCATCTTGTTGAGCTATTGCTGGAATCCATCAACGCCTCCCACCCCAGGACAGTGATTTCGGAGGGCAAAACAGGTATCCTATAAACTCCTGTTTTGTTATTTCCCTTTACAGCCAAAGGAGGGGCAGGACCATTAGGGCAGCTCAACACCAAGTCTCTAAGACAGTCATTGAGCAAGTTACAGTTTTCCCTCTCACGCTAGGATCTAACAGTACTGCTGGCTCAGAGTATACTTAGGATTCCCTCACTTTTTTAAAAGCCCTTCTCATCCATAGTAGACAGGGACACTGGCTTTAGCCTCCTTCACAGCCACAGCTAACGCCCTTCGTAGACCACTCAAGTTCCACCACAGAATTTTTCTTTGGTAGCTCCTGTGGTGACGTGAAAAGTGCAAGAAAAGTGGTCTGAAGAAAATGGTGTGGGAGGCCCCAGGTGAGATTGTGTGTGTGAGTTTATCCCTACCCACCTCAGAAAAGTTCAGGCTGAACTGTTAAACGTTCTGGGCTTGAAGAAACTTCACCAGTCTTCTGTGAGGGAAGGTTCAAATGTTTGTACAAGCCTGCAAATTAAACCCAATCTCTTCCCGCATCTCAAAGTCTTAATTTTTGCAAATACTCTAACGCACGGTTGCACTTCAGATTGACACAAATTACATCTATGCTACTAATTACAGTGCATTCTTTAAGAGTCACTCTCTTATACAACACAAACAAACTAGCTGGTCTGTAACTAAGAAACAATCTCTCTCTTTCTCTGCCTCTCTTGTTTTGTTTTAGGTCTCTGCCTAGAATTAACGTCTGTGAAGAAATGTGAGAAGAACAACCACAAAATTTTCCTATACATCAGAGAAACCAAAGTCATAAACTGCATTCAACACAAGGAAACAAACAAAACACAACCACTGTAGGGAAATGGAACAATGCTGTTATTTTCAGTTTGGGCTTCAGCAGTGGCGCTGGCGATGGGAAGGGCAGGATCCCAGCGTGGCACAGGGAGCTTGGCAAGAGAGGTCATGGCACGGGAGGTGGGACAGCAGGACAAGGCCACAGTGACCCGAGCGAGGCCTCTGAAGGCCGCAGGCCCTGCAGGCCCCATGGGACCCCTTCAGGATTGACCTCTCCACACGGCCACCTCCGCACCGGAGCCAACCCGCACCACACGCAGGCCAGTGCCACCCCACCCCAGCTGGGCGCTAGAGGACACAAGCAAAGCCACAAGCAAATTACTGTCCTTGCCGTTATTAATTATGGCCCTATCTACTAAAATCACAGAATCATTAAGGTTGGAAGCGACCTTTGGAGATCATCCAGCCCAACCACCCTGCTCCGTCCGGCAGGTCACCTAGAGCATCTTGCACGGGATCATGTCCAAATCAGTTCTGAAGATCCCAGAGAAGGAGACTCCACAACCTCCCTGGGCAGCCTGTCCCAGGCTCTGTCACTCTCACAGTCAAGAGTTCCCTGAACTGAGGGCAGAAGTCCCATTTATACTACGTCCATACGAGTAACAATGGAGCTTTTGGACTTTGAGCTGAGTAAGGATTTCTAGGCTTAACCCAACACTTCTAATCACTATGAAAAGAAAAACAAAAAACCTCAATTTAGGCAAATTGTAGCGTATTACAGTGTAGAACTTCCATTATCCCTTTCAACACACACGCTATGTATTTCTGCCACCACCAGACGTTGTGTTAAAGGGCATTCAGGTTCTAACTATCACTCTCTGGCCCCCTAGTACATACCCATGAATAGACAAAGCCTGTAATTAGGGTCACATTTCTATCTGATGGCCACTGAAAATATTTTGTTTTGGAAGGTGTGGGGGGAGAGTTTGGTTCAAAAACAATGTTTATTTTGCGCAGCTTAGGCGGAATTGAAAAGCGTTTTGAGAGCAAAGAGTATTTTCTTTTCTAAATCTTGAAGTGAGCCTTACAGCAGTGAACTGATGATAGGGTAACATTCCTCCCTGGCACTTATAAGCAATGTATTACATTTCATTCTGTAGGAAAGCAGCAGAGGAACACAATGAGAAAGCTACTGCACAGCTAACATACCCCAAGTTGTTAATGAGAAGTAGCTGAAATAACATACTGATTTGGCCAAATCTGTGAACATAAAAGATGCTCTTACAACAGATTGGTGCATGAATAAGAAATAAATAAAAATAATTTTTAAAAAAGGATGAGGAAAGTATTATTTCCACACTATTCTACGATTAAAGGCAATAAAGCTTACAATACTGGACACCCTTCCTCACGGTATCAGCTTCTACAAAAACATATTGCGTAACCTCCAGTAGAGAGGGTCTCTATACAAGGAAAAAAAGTCCCTTCAGCAAAGATTCTCCTAAGAACATATACACACACAGTCTCGTGAATCAGAAAGCCCCTAAATATACTCCACCAGTTCAGTTAAATCAAATGACTCGTTCAATCTCTTGGCCGTAAGCTACATTTATTGTCATTGAAAAACCACAGCAATTTGTAATGAGAAAATTCTGCCCTCCAAGAGGTGAATGCAAACAAAGATTAACAGCAGCCCCGGTCCCTGGAAACGCGGGAGCACGGGGCCACGTTCGTTTGGGGATAAGGATTTCAGAGCAGCGCACAAAGAGGCAGCCACTCATCTCCCCCACGGATCGGGATGTGAATGCCGGCTGCCGGGCTGTCCCGCAGGCATGCTGATTCCGAGCTGCTGCTTAATGGCACTACTTGTTCCTACTCCCCAGGAATACTTAGAGCACAGTTTTGTCCCTGGAGACTGCAACTATTCAAGTTCAGATGGATTTCAAGATGTGGTTTTCGTGTTCTTTGTCCTTAGTATGCCACTCCAGATTGGCACCAGAATACATTGATACAGAAGGCACTAAAGTGCAAAAGTTTTTTTTCCTGACAATTTGAGACAGCTTTCTGGATCATTATATATTAATAATGAAAAGCCTCACTTTTCAGTAGCAATATGAATGTACTCCACAAGTCCTTAAACTTCGCAAGTTCTCCCTATGAAAACTCTTTTTCTTCTTTTGACAGATGGGGAAATAGAAATAATATACTTTCCTTCCCACATTTGTTCAAAAATCCTTTCCAGTTCGCCTTGGTAACTGGATACACAATCCAAATTATTCCCAATGTTCCTGCAGCTCTAACAACGCTGCAAACAAGTCCTAGGCCAGGGCCAGGGCTTATTGGAGCTAATGGCCATAAACTCATATACCAGCAAGGCATCTCAAAGCTTGCATAGACAGAGCTGTAACCTGGAGCAAAATGAGGATCTATATTTACGAGTCCAGCTCTTCCCAGTCACTCTGGAGATGGAAATTCCTCTCTCCAAACACATCCATCCTATCACGACAGCATCACCTGCTTGACCCACTGCACCTTGGCAGCATTTTGCCCCACTGCCCAACTCCTCACGCTGTTGACTACATGGGCTCCCATTGCATCCCAGCAAAGTGCCAGGAGGAGGGAAGAGAAGCACATTCCCAGCAAAAGCAGACAGGCACAAACTGAAAAGCAATAGCTGCTTCACTGGGGCTGGCGTTAGGGAGGTTTAAATGCGCTTAATTACACAGTGAGTTTCAGCACAGGAACACAGCTTCCCCAAGCTTCATGCCATGGATTTTCTTAGTCTCCCGTATGAATTTGGGATGTTTTGCTCTCTGCACTTGCCCAAACACTAGCTGGTGACAAAGTAGTTGAAGTGCTACCAAAGCATCTTTCACGAGCTGGCTGCGTACATCCAACAGATACACACCTCATTAATGTGCTATATTTCAAGCTAGAGAAAACAATGCATGTTGAGAGACTATAAACAACAAGCACAAATGATTCAGGTCACCTATGATGAATATAATCAGCATTACATGAAACATGACACATGGGCTTTCTTTTCTTGAAAAATAATAATAATAAATAAAAAAAGGGGGAGAAGAGAAGAGAAGAGATGCAAGAGGGCTCCAGCTTCTTATGTATTTGTCTCTTCAAAAAGCTGACAGAGGCACAGAGGCAGCTCAGCCTCAGGTGCAGAGGATTTTTCCATGCTGTTTTATAGGCAGGATGCTTCTCCCCTTCCCCAAGACATTACCTGTCCTGCAGGAACATCAAAGGAAACTGAGTCTGCATCCAGCTTAAGTCTCTAAATCCAGGATTAGGCCAATGGCTGAACTAGAGAAGGGGTTTGATCTTGGAAGCAGAGGACCTGAGCCAGGAAATCTTGCCTGGTTGTCCTTTTCTGCATTTTTCATGGATGAAATTATGAGACAAGAGCCTTTCTGGCAGGAGTCCAGATTCACGAGAATCACAAGAGCGTCGGTGGGTTTTGACCCAGGAGGGAGAGCTCCCTCCTTTCTCCATGTGACACCAAAAGACCCCAAGCTCTGGAGAGCTGCTTAAGCACATGCTCAAACCAAACCTTTTAACTAATTCTGCTGATTTAAAGCTCTGCAGTTAAACTCAAGTCCCTTGCTGAAGCGGAGCTCAGGCTTGGATTTGGCTCTGTGCGCTCTACTTGATTCACTACATTTCTCTGAATAAAGGAGCAATTTATAATTTTGTTAAGTTTGTAGCCTGCAAGCACATCTAGAAAGGTGCGAGTGAAGAAAACCAGTCCATAAATTACTATTATAGAAGGAATATATGACAAGCAATGCTCTCTGTATATTCATTAATCCATGCCTACTTTGGAAACTAAATCTTCAGAGATTTTATAATTCATGCCTTCATGCTCATCAAAATCTTTTTTATAGCAATCACTTTTGTGACAGATTCCCCCCATTCCCTTCATTTGAAATAAGCAGAGTTATGGAGCAACCACACTACAAAAATACCTGCAACGTAGCAGCTACCCAGGAAAAGGCCTAGATATAATATGACTGCTGATTTTTGAACTGCTATGCATGCTGTGTATGCCTGGAAACATAACAAATGTGCACGGCTTGGCTTGTAGCACCTAATTTGCAATAATATTGAAGTCCCCCACAATAACTCATTTACTCTTATAATAAATATATAAAAAAAGACAAATTGCTACATTGAACATGCATTTTCTTCACTGCAAGTAGCTGCTACCCCAGGGAGAAAGCCCTGTGCTGCTAACTAATAGTAAATCCTTTGGAAAATCATGTGTCATAATGATGGACAACCAGGGAAAGGGTATTAAATAGATTTAGAGGTTAGATACTCTAACAAGAACAAAAGAGGCCTTTTGCAAGCTAGTACCAATCAGAGCTGGCTCATTGGTATGATTAGCACCAAGTCCAAAGAAAGTTTCCACCGTGAGACAAGCAAGACAAGGAGGAGAATTTAACCCAAAAGCTTTCGAGGCCGATCAGCTTGGGATAGGTCAACTCATCAGAAGATCAGATAAGTTCTTGGTTCTCAGGAGGCCTCCGCATCACTGTCTCTCTCAAACTGCATTCAGGTTGGGGTGATCTTGCTCCATCGTTTTGTTCTTTTACTTACTAGCATCTCATTATCCCTAGCACTTCTGAACCAGAATATATTATGATTATATGACTCAAACAACTAATACACAGTCTGCAAACACAATCTGATAGACCAAAGAGAAAAAAAGTGAAAAGGGTTACCTAGGATTTGAGGAAATACAAGATGACAACATTATTTTGTTTCATGTTTGGAAACTAGTCAAACATTTCAATTTATCCACAAGCATAGGGTTTTGGCAGTAGGGAATCTAAACACTAGTCTTCTGTAGGAGTGCACAACCCAAAATGATCACATCCAGATCTAAACTTCACATCCACCCAGGGTTTTGGCCTGAACAGATTTTCACCAGCACTTTCTGATCAGAATTCATAAACTGGAAGTGTGGGAACCTTAATTCATCATTTCTGACCTGAGAGTTTCACTCAGAAGAAAAGCACAGCCCAAACTTGACAGAAATAAGGGATATGGGTCTTTTTTGCCTGGTTATTTGTTTGCTTTGTAAACTTCTTGGTATCTTTCCTATCTCCTGAACACCCAACTGTTCCCTGACTGGCTCCAAGTTTCTTCCTTCAAAACAATTTTTATTGTTTCAGCCCATAGTGATTTATTGTTTTTTTGCAATCATTATCAGTTGACTATTTTTACCAATACACCATTAATCAAGAAGAAGAATGTTAGGTGGGACTTCATAGTGTAGCTTTCATTCATTACCTGCAAAGATTATAGTCGTTTCATACAAACCAATATCGGCAAGAGAAGCTTATTGGCAAGGACCGGGGAAATTCATTTCATGCTTCAAAAGTTTGTGATTGGCCTGGTAAGAAAAAAAGTTCAATTGTTGGAAATCATTTTTTGTTTTAAACCAAGCCTGAGTTATGTCAACTGTGCACTGCACTTTCGACTCAAGTGCAATGGAGACTATTCCAGCTCTGTCCTTGCAGACCCGGCTGCGCTTACTATTCATGAAGGGCTGGAGATATACATGAAATGCAGCTCTCCAATAGTTCATACCTGCTGCTTCCCAGCGTCGTGGCACTCTGGAAGCAGACTTTGGGAAAGGCAGCTGAACACTTCCATGTGCTTCACAGTCCCATGGGGAAAACTTCTTTAAGTGAATGACATAAGGCCTATTCATTTGGAAGGGGAGTTAACATCAATCCTGCCCCACCTCCAGCTTGCTTTTGTGGAAAAATAACAAAAAGAATGAAAGAGCCAAATTTCCCCCGTGGTATTTCCTATTTCTGCAAGTCTGTTGTCCTGCTTAGCACAAGGTTCCTCAAGCGTCTCACACTAACGCAAGTCTATCCTTACACAGCTCTTCTGTCCACTCCTCATTGGACCTGGACCTTCTCTACCAACCCAAGTTCCAAATCACAAGCTGTCCTGATGTAGGAGCCCACTAGCAATGCCCCAGCCCCAGCTGGATGAGACCTTTTACCTACCCTGACTTTGTCTCTCCTAATTTCTTCCACGAGTGCTATTGCTCAGACAAGACTATCTGTATCCATTACAGTATCTCTAACAGTAACAACTTTCTTCCCAGTAATCTATAGCAGAGAATCAGCACTGGGGCCCCGAATCCTAGCAGGGAACTAACCGGGGTGTCTGTGACAGCAAACTCCCTTTGAGCCCATGCCAGCAAACACCAGGAATGGGTCAGAGGAACCACACTGGCCTAGGATTGCTTCTGGCAGGCGCTATGGACAAGACCTCTTTGCTTTGGGGAAGAAGACAGCAGAGCCGTGCAGATATGAGCTGCAATGCCGGAATATGCCCTGCCCAAATTTATTCATTGGTATAAAATCGACTGGAGAGAGTAAGGACAGGCTTCCTCTCTCCTAGGCATAGCACTGTATTCATTCCTGCTGCCTGCAGAAAGACACTTCCAAAGACCATAATCCCAGCCATTTTACGCTACATCCTTAGCACTGCACGAAACACCCTCTGGATGTGTGTCAATCCCACTCATTATGCAAGTGGCTTAGCCAATTTAGCTCAGACTTTGACCTGACCTTTAGCTTAGGCCTGACCTTTTCATCAGGTCAAGTTCTGTGTGACATATCTAACCATTTGATTCCTAACCCAAGATAATTGAGACAGCGGAGAAGGCAGGAACTAAGCTTTGGTCTTCCAAATTCCAGAACTGAGATCTCACACGGTCACCCTTTCTCCCCAAAGAATGAGCCCAGGTTGACAGGCTCATTTAGGTCAGAAAGGACCTACAGATGACTTGGTGTTTTGGTTCAACACATTCAACAGGGAGAGCAGAAGCTGGGGAGAGCTGCCTTCCAACCCAACGCTCAATGGTAGTTGCCTTGGAGCCCCTCTGAGGGGTCTCCCTCACCCCCTCACATGCCAGACATATGGGAGGTCTCATTAGCTGAATGTTGCTGAAGTGCTTGGAGAACCGACACATACAACTTGTAAACTTCACTTCCTATTTTCTTCTTTTCCAAGGAGAATATCTATTCGTTAGGCTCTTCTCCAGATACCGACTCGCAAGAGCACGTATCTAACTCGGGCTGCACAGAAAGCACAAACAAGCCTTGCTAATTTACACTTTAAGAGCTAGAAGAGAAACCTTTCCCTTCGACTTACCATTTGTTACTCAAATGCCTTTCACCCTGTCACAGTTACTGGGAGAAAACTGCTGAACTGGAGGCGCTGAGCTCAGGCACAAGGCTTCTTGATGTAGCGTATGGACTGAACATCAAGTGGACGGCTGTGCACAAAGGTGTGGTTACCATGAATCATTTATTACCCCAGCTAAAGCTTTAGGAACAACATTCACTAATGTAAAAGATAACTTGACTCTGGGAATACTGCTGTCACACCGGCTGCATATTTTACAAGGGGAAAAGATTCCTTTAGGTCTGTTTGTTGCGTTAACCCTTTTCCAACCTGCACTTTTACTGCAAGGCCACTTTGATCTTTTATTTTCCTCGCAAGCACTGAATGCCAAACAGCACCCTGGGTTTTCATTTAAGTT
>JAUBOD010001105.1:2154196-2164646 GCA_032353885.1 Nothura maculosa
CAGAGGCAATGAGCAATAGCAGCCATAATTTTACAGCATTTATTTTTTGCATTTACATCTCAGTTCAGCACAACCTCTCGCTCCATTACAACTTTAAGCACATGCTTAAATATCATGGCACAGAAGTGCATGTGGAAGCAGCCTGGGAATGGCATTGGAGTTTTCCTTGTGACAAGGACTATGATCAAAAAATCTGATCGAAAATCTGTGGTGTCCAGGCAGCCCTCAAGTGGGAAAATGGGGCTATCCTGGGAGAAAGAGGGGCTAAAAAGGAGGAAATAAACCTCACCCGGAGCCACCCTACAAACAGCAGAACCGCAGGGAACTTCAGCAAAATACTTTTGGTAGGAAAAAGACAGACAGACAGAGGCCAATCCATTCCTACACCCTTCACATACTACAAAAGATGCTCACAATATTGCACATTTAATTGGACTTTTGGAAATCACTTATCTAGCTCGCTGTTTGAAAAAAAGGGAGAGGAGACCAAAGCTGCCCATGCCTCAAGTAATGGGGTGCTGAGGAATGGAGTTCAACAAAATCTGATGATACAGCCTTGCCAAGCCCGCAATAATGATAAATCCACTGTTAAGAAGAAAAGGGGCTGTTTCAGGGGTGAAATGGAGGGATCTGAGCTCCAAATTCCACTGGAGCTCAGTGAAACCCTACCCTAATATATCAAAGTCAGGTGCCAAACTTCACAAGTCTCCCAGTAACCGCCTGCCAAATTACCTGACAATCAAACCAGCAACAAGTTTGGCTACCCAAAGGTGTTGATGGTAACCATAGGCAATTAACATAAATAGGAAAAATAAGAATAACAAAGACTATATGAATGTTGAGTTATTCTTTTTTTACCCCTTTCCTTTAATGAGTGCTGTAGGAGCATAAAGACTTTCTACTGCTCCCTTTCAGCAAACCTCTGCATGGCCAGGCCGTCCTTCCAGCAGTCTCCAGCTCTGAAATCTCATGGAAACAGGTTCCCTTGAGGAAACGATGCCAACCTCATCAGCAGGTAGACCTGGGAGACCTTGGTTTTCCTGGTGGCTTGGCCAAAGCTTTAGCCAAGTGCAGCATTTCTAGTTCCCCTTTAATTTATGTGCAGAACATGAACACGTCTCTATCCCAAAGGATGGTGATTCTCTAAAACACTTTGAAACCCTCAAAAGTTACTATAAAACCGGTTATCTTGAGTGAGATCAGGACAGGATAAAGGGTATAGAGGGAACCCTACCGGGTGCGTGCGACAGGGCCATGTGTGACCCCTGCAGACTGCACAAGATTTAGTGTCTCCAAAGTTGACAGCAGGCTCCACTCTCAGCAACACCACATTCATGGGGTCTGTTTTGATATTTTTTCAAAGTAACAACAGAATGCAAAAGAGAAAGAAAAAAAAATCATCGCAGCAATCACATTAAAACACATTTGCAACTACAGAAATAATATTTTTACAACTGGGGAACACGGGAAGCCCACTTTGTAGCTTAACCGGATCAGTTCCATCTGTTATTTTAAAGGCTGAAGCCTGAACTGAGAAATCCGTGTCACACAGAGGCCGGCAGGTTTGTGAACTCTATTGGGAGCTGCTTAACAGTTGGTCTTAATCGTTTTCCAAGGCACAAAGCCGAGATCAAGATGAATCTGTTTCCCACATTGTTTCCTCCCAACAGGGTTGGATTTCAGATTTGCCTGGATTAGAGTAAGCCACCGGAATTCCCCACCTGGACATTAAGAAGGTTGGAGGCCTTGATTTCAAAGGCAAGGGGTGTGCAGTAATTCCACCCTGCTCCCATGGGACTATGACTTTCATTTCTAATCAGCGAATTGTCTTTGCTTTGTGCAAAACATCTTGAAAAAAAAGAGAAAAGAAAAGAAGAGGCAGATGACTTTTCTCCATTTTTTTGTTTCTTTTGAGATAACATATTGGTTGCCTAAACACTAATAAATTAAAAGCAGAATCCTTAGTTCAAGTTCTCAAGAAAAACTAGTAACAGGAGTGAGATTTTTAAGATTCCATACAGTTCTTCTGCCTCCCCCAATTTTGTTCATATATTTCTTTTTCACAGATTCATTTTGGATGCATCTGTGCCGAGCTGTGCTTTAATCTCCCTGCATTTTGCAGCTGCAGTGACCTGGACATGAACCACTCCACCTTTATCCTATGAGTGCAGCTACCCAAACTGCAACGACTAGTTATTCCAGGTCCAGAGAAGGAGAAGGGGAAGATGCTGGCGTCTCAATATCCTCCTTGGTCAAAGGGAAGGATGGGAGCCTCCCTCTTGCAAAGGCAAAACCATCACAGCATGCATAAATCTCTGTGCAGAAACCCTGATACGCTTTTACTCCTCCATTCTGCAAAGCTCTGCGGGTTTCTTAGCTCCCTCACAGGGGAATTGGGACCTGCAGTGGCCAATTCCCACTCCGCTTCACCCTGCAGCAGCCCTGGCCGTGCACAGAGCCTGGCACCTTCCCCTCGCTCCATGATCTCCCCCTTGCTGCTCCTGAAACCCTGGAGAAATGGATGCACTAGCGAAAAAAAAAGAAGAAAAAGAACAAATAAGAAAAAGAGCGAGCAAGCAAGAGAACACAAGTCTCCAAGTAGTCTGCTCTGGAGCTTGGCCTTCAGCTCCAGCGGGGCCCTTGTGCTGGTGTAAACCGTACCCGGCACGGGGGACACGGATGAAGCTCCGGAGAGGGATTTCCCAAGACGACACAAGCACCGAGCTCCAAATAACACGAGATGTTCCTTGCGTGGGCCTCCCGTGAGAGGACAGGGAGCTGCAGCCTGAGCCCCACTGCTTTGCCTCTGCCACCACCCCGGGACAAGCCGGTCTCCATGGCCACACACGCTTCCCACGGGATGGGAGGATCTCCTCTGGAGTTTGCCTTAGCAAAGCGCCAGTCCATCTCAATGCTTATCCACCAAGCTCCAACTTCCCTCAGCTCCCCTGGAGGGGTTTCCTCAGCCATGGGTTTTCCTGTACCCTGCTCCAAGCAGCCAGGTTCAACTCATTTTCATGGATTCGTGAAGAGCTTGGATTTTGACCCCTACAAAATGATTCTTCTGATGGGAGAAACAGAGACAAGGCAGCAGCGTTTGCAACATCCGCACGGCCGCAAGGAAGAGGAACATCCAAATGCTCTCCGGTGGAGTCCGGAGCAGCAAAGCGGTTACACAAGTCACCCACAGCGAGCACTGATAAAATCTCCCCTACAAAATCCCTTCATTTCCCGCTTGGATGCCAGGTGCCACCCGGAGGCGGCTCCGCTGGGGACGCTCCCGCTGCCGGCAGCCGCTCCCTGCTCCAGGATATCGGCCAGGGCGTTCGCCGGTGCAATGCGGGATGCAGCCGAGAGGCCGATCGTGCCGGTGGCTGCAGAGCGGGACGGGAGTCACGGCCACGCAGAAACTCTTCCTAATATCTAACCTGACCTCTTTGCATTGGCCATTGGGAACGGCAGAGAGAGAAGCTTAAAACCACAGGCAGCTGCCCCAATCTTCTCTGTTTCTCTAACGTCACATGGCAAAGTTGGCAACTCGCAGGCCAGGAAGCGATTCCTGAAGTGAGGAATTCTAATTATTATTCTTATTCTAATTCTTATTTACACAAGCAACAAGATCCCAGTGTGTCCTACTGCACGTTGTTCCCAGTACTGGAACACGGCAACTTGGAGGAAATTCCACATTCACAGAAAAGAAGGACAATTTCCCTGGATTCAGAGCAATAAAGCAAAACAAAACCCATTGACCATTACAGCAAGCCAGATGCATATCTTGTTAGACTCAAGCTTAAAGGAAGGACTACACAAAATAGGAGCAACTTACCAAGAGGAGCAACTCACCAGAGTGCTAAGTATACAATAGAAATCATTTCATAATCAATAAGAAAAAAAACTTGATGAAAGCCATGTGATGGTGCTGGACCATTTTGTAAGAACGCATTTTAGCTGACAGCATGTGTTTTCAATACAGACATATTTGGGCCTACACGTTGCTATTTTAGTGCTAACATTTACAAGCTTCTTTGCTGAAGGCAATTTTTAAAGACATTTTCTCAGTGGCCAAATCCAGTTCTCACTGAAGTTAACTGGAAGACTCCCACTGACCTCAATAGGAAACGGCTCAGACTGTCCGGGTCAGATCCTGCACTGGTAAAATCAACTGAAATGGTAGAAGCTGAGGAGAGTGTTCTTGGAGTGAAATGGGCTTTGGTAGGCCCAGAGAAAATGAGCAAACAGAGGAAATAACAAGGGGTGATCCATTAATAAACACATTAGGATGTGATGCCATGTGATTCATTTAGTGGCCGAGCCAGCCCTGGTGCCACACATCACAAAACACCTCGCTGGCAAAACCTAGGGGTGAAGCTGTGCCCATTGAAGGGAATGCTGAAAGATAAATTCAACAAATGCCAAGAAGGAATGGTGCTTCCAGCAAGCCAGTTTCCAGCACAGCCCCACAGAGCTGTGTTGCCCAGCGCAGCGAGCTGTGAACGTCACGAAGCTGCACTCGTGCATCTGCAGCACAGGACCTGGATGGTCTCGCTCAAATTACAAGAATTACTCCCGTGCTTACAGTTAAGTGTAGACAAATGCACCTGGATTATCTCGGCTTTACTTTCTTCTTTCAGATAATTATTTTCCTCTAGTTCATCGCAATTACAAAAACTTGGCTTAACAGCTTTTACTATTCTTATTATGACTGCAACTATACCTCCTTCACTTGACTGGAGAAAGGGTTTAAAACTTTTATTCCAGACCTTTTTTTTTCCTCCCTCTTTTTCTTGTTATAAAGCCTAGACATGCTACTAGGGCACAAGGGATGGAAAAAGTATTTAATTAGTATTTCCAGAAATATCCTCGCCTAACCCATAATGAGGTCATACCCGATCATAATCCTCCTCAAATACAAGAGACAAAGTGATTTCCTTTCATACAACATCCTTTTTTAAGCGCAGCATCAACAGCTTTTCTGTGGTTTCAGAGGAAAAATAAAATTGAGTCAATCTGGGCAGGGGAAGTCCAGAAATGCCCAAGACATCTTCCTGAGCAATGAATCCAGCAGCTTGTACCTCAGTGAAGACATGAGTGAGATTTAATACACCAGGAAACTTGTTTTCTCCCTTAAAAATAAAACAAACCCCACACAAGTGTAGTGTTTATGTGCTCAAGTGAACCCCCTTTGAACTGACTGCTGGAATAGTATTTTTCCTAAATGGTGCTCGGATGCATTTGGGCTACTTGGGCCTCTTCACCTCTCCTCCTGCCCATGGGAGATGCATTTTCCTCCTGGGTGTATCCTGGAAAAGACTTCGCATCCGTCTTTTCCAGGATCCGGTGGGATTAAGATTCTCGTTGGCATCTACCCAGAGCTCAAACCTGCCTGCTTCCCATGGTGGCGTGTCCCAGGAATGCATCAGCTGGGCAGATAAGCTCCAGCAGGGAATAAAGCTCTGGTGATCACTCGAGTCTAGCTTCGCCCTGTCATGCTTGACCAGTCACTGGAAGAAGGACTATGAGAGTCCCAAGAGTCATCTCTCAAAGGGAGAAAATTTCAGTCTCCAAACTCAGCCTAGCATTGGTTTAGGATCAGAAATAAAACAAATCAAGCAGCCATTAGCCACTGTGGTTGTCCTCTCCCCTAAGCACACCCACGTGGTCACACAGAGGTCGCTGGACAAAGCCTATCTACTGACCAGAACTAGGAGACCAGGACTGCTGCATCCCATCCCCCCGGCTTCATTGTGGAGTTCTTGGAACATCAACTGCAGCACGTGAAATAATTTAATGTTAGGGGGATTTTTCTCCCTCCTTCCCTATCCCAATATGACTAAATTTATTGATTTTGGATTGCTGTAAATTATAATGTAATTATCCTGCTGCACAAGCAGCTTCCCATTCCAGAAATTAAAAAGCAATTCAGGTAAATGATCTTTAGCTATCATGGTGCATCCCTGCAGAACTCATTAAGTTGGGGGGAAGATGGCACACCAAAACTCTTCCAGGGAGAATGACATTGAGAACTATCATGTCTAGAACGTGCGGGACTTAACACGACAACAAGAGCAAAGCTGCTGGTGTGGCCTTTTTTCCTTCTTTCCAGACAACTTTGAAATGTTATCAGCTTTTATACACCCCAGGATTTCTAATGCTTAGCTACTGACTTGATTTTTTTTAATAAATATGTTTCCTTCAGGATTAAAAAATCCTTAAGAATGAAAATAAAAGAAACAGACACCACTCCACCAACCACAGAACCAAGTTATTCAATCCTGCTGGATTAGGTAGATAAACAGCTCTCACAAGCTGGCATCAGCAGAGCCTTTCTGCAGTGGTAAATTCACTAGTGGCACTGAAAAGAGCTAATCCCAGACTTGCAGCCAGTTTGGGTTAGTTTTCCAGCTTTCTATCAAGCCAGTGCTGTGTTGGGATCTCCACGAGATCACGGTGCTGCCATGAAGTGCTGCCCATAAGTGGAGGCAGATGAGAGGAGATGCGCGCGGGGGGTTTGCACATCATTTAGTTCACAAAATGCTTTGAGGATGAAATGTGCTACCTAAATATAACAAATATAACAGGTTATTAAACCTCTTGGTGCCACTTCCCTCATCTAAGCCTGCAGTTGCCTTTGCTGGATTGGGCCTAGACCTGATGCTGCTTTTAGCATCTCAGCTTTTTCCCCCCACACGCCAGATTTGACCTTTTTGCCCCCAAAGCGACAGCACTTTTGTGCCCTCCCTGCTGCTGCCCATGGCCGGAGCCCCTCAGTGCAACCTCTGCCTTCATTCCCTGCATGGGAGGAGGCTGCCGGGCCTGAGAGCCCGGCCATTCCCACCGCTTTATCCCGGAACAGTCCGTAACTCCCAGGGAAGGGGCTGCCGTGCCGGGGCAGGACGCTGCGGAGCCGCAGGACACCCGCCAAGGACCACGGAGATTTATAAACTTGTCAGCACGGCCGGGCTCCTCGCAAAAGGAGCCAAACGCTTACGTTTAAAATACTCCGCACTACCATAAATTTCAAGTTTATCTGCAAGTCCCGCTCATTATACAAGCTCACGAGTTGCGTTATTTTGCTTCTTTTAAGCATGATGCCCTAATTTGGGCATTTGAGCAGCATTGGGCTGAATTCTGGAAATAGGCGACATACCCCGGTAGCCTTTTCTGCCGTTAGAAACAGTCTGTTAACCGCGAGCCTCGTCCAAGCCCCGGCCGGAGAATCTGGTCTCTGTTTGCACCGCGCCGAGGCTCCTTCCCCCGCGCGCGGCCGCTCTTACACAACATCCCATCCGGGCAGCGGGACAAGACGTCGCTTCCAACGCCGGCCCTTTCTCGGGATGCGGACATACTTTTCGCATTTCCTAAAAGGAGCTTATTTGGTTTTGGCCAGGCATCTGAAACCGCTCGCAGGCCACACAGAAGTTACCGAGTAAGCAGACGACATCCTCTTTGAAAACCCTTATGGGCACACGCAGATTTTTGAAAACACACTTCCACCACCTCAGCACATTGTTTCTCCAGGTCGCTGGCGCTGCAAGCCCGGAGCTGTTTCGAGAGCACGGGAGCGTCTCCCACCTCCTGTGTCCCTTCTTTAAGGGCTGTTTGCTGTCTTAAAACAGCACGGGCATCTGTATTGGACTGAACCCACTCTAGTTCTTTTATATAGGTTTAGACCATATAATCTGATCGTCACCACAGACAGTTTTACTGGGCTGATTTACAAAAAGCCTTGCAGGGGTTCGCAATTCAGGCTTTTTTGTTCTGTTTTTTTTTGTTTTTAACCCTTCCATCTCTCTGGTTAGGACACACGTTTCACTTGCCTGCCTGGCCGAGCCAGCACTTTCATGTGTTGAGGCCTAGGAAACAACCCAGGCAGCTCTGCATGGAGCTGGGCGAGAAGCCACGTGGGGGGCCAGCACCTCAGTCCCAACCACCCTCTTTCATACAGCATGTTCCAACCTAGGATGTGTATAAGTAACCTCAGTCGTGCATCCTGCAGGAATTAAATACCAGCTTCCCAGGAGAACTTGTTACATCCTCACGCTGGACGGGGTGAGAGGAAGTGAAAGCCTCCCTTGCATCTGCTGCCTGAAGAGCCTAGTGAAGCCCATCTGATACGCGCCAAGGCCCCGGACTTGTCATTAACATGGCAATTTCCTGAATGAAAATCCTGCCTGTCTCTCATTTCATCTGCCTTCTACCTCGTTACATGGTCAGAATGTAGCAGCCACCTGCCTGCTGCAAAGGCAGGTCAGTGACGGACTCGGAAACTAATTCCTGGAACTTGCCTTAAGGAATTACTGCCTAGATGAACATCGTGTTTTGGAGTGACAGAGTCCCATAGTCTTGCCCTGCTGCTGGCATACAGAGAGTTAATTTTCCACAGGGCTGTGACCTTAAGGAACATGTTCATCAGAAAACCAGCTGCCTCAGCTTGGTAACCCCATCCTCACAGCCACCACAGACCTTTTTTTCTGGCTTTCCTATCTCATTTGACAGAAAACCTGCTGTTACAGTCCTGCTCCGGACAATTCTGGCCAACAGCCTTCCAAAGGCCATCCCATCCTGCTGCAGGATGCAGCCTTCCTCCTGCAGCCCCTGCTCCAGGCCACCTCTGTTTCCACATAAATCATCTCCTGTGACTAAGAGACCTTTGACCATGACCCACCATGGTTGCCATGAAGAATTTTAAACCTCTTTCTGCTGCTCTGAGACTGAAACTTTGCATGTCTTACCTGGCCTGGTAATAGATTTTCCAGTCTTTAAAGCAGAAATCTGGTCCTCCCTAGTTGTGGATTCAGGTAGCCTTAATCAAAGGCTGCTGATGGCACCTTGTGCCGCATTTAGGAGGCAAAGACATTGTCCTTACGTTACCAGTTCCCTGGAAAACACTTTTCCAAGTAGTCTGTAGGCCTGTTAGCAAACAGCTGGTGGCTGTGCCCACCTCTGCAGCTCTTCAATCACCACGGTTCACGGTGCCAGGAGGCTGCAAATGCTGGGCTTGTCCTTCACCTCCTGTGGGGGCCTCTCATTGAAACAGGTTCCTTCTTCGGGACACTGCTGCATTCAAGAGCCTTTTCTGTTCCCATACCAGCTTCCACACAGCTTTGTAGCATGCAGCTTTGCACCATGTCTAGGCATGGCTTGGACCACCAGCCCTGAACCTCACCAAAACACATGGTTAAGGGAAACAAAAACAGGAGAACATTTCTATTCTGCAAGTCTTGTAGCTCCTTGGAATTAGCTACTGGAAGGCTGCGAGTTGGAAAGGAATAATCTTTCACTTGGGTCACAGCAAAGAGGAATAAACAAACCCATCTTTACAGGAGACACTGCAGATACCGGCAGCGAGGAAAGACCCTTTGGGCTGATACTTAGAGCGAGCTCATTTCTGGCCCCGCTCAAGTGCTACCGAGGTTAAAGACCTGCTACAACCTGCCATAAAAGGCAAAAACCACATTAATAGGAAGCGTGCTCCCCTCCCCCACTCCAAATGTATTTTTTATGAGTAAACATTTCTGTATTAAGACTTAGTGTCTTCAAAGATCTCTTTTATGTCCCAAAGGTAACCATTTAAGTGATCTTATAACAGCCGTTACTTATTTTTACAATGGGCAATGCACATGAACTCAGTGTCTGAGACTTTCATTTTGCTATATATTTTTCAGTAACCACATATAAATCCAGCCTGTTTCAAGTGTCAGTGACTCTATATGGGCAAACGATAGCCTTGGATCTTATTTCAGCTACTAAAACACTGATGTGAGTGGTCTTAAAAGAAGCACAGCTTAATGCAGAACCCTCTTTCCCCCAGCACTTATGGTTGGCTCAAAGAAGTGATGCAGCAGGCACAAAGTTCAAAAAAAAAAAGAAAATAAAAAGATGTAAATGTTTTTCACATATTGAGTCAAGCTCCTGTCTATTTCAAGTGTCATTGTTCCAGTCTGAGATATCAGATCTTGCTGGATCCTTGTAATGATGCTTTTAAGGGTGTCTTTGTAACAGATCGTGACACTTCCACGGGAGTTTTCCAAAGGGAAAAAAATCACCCGGATCAAACATCAACATGGGCTGCTCCTCTCCAGCTGATGACAGTGCTAGAGTGCCCATACGCACAGAGCCTGGGGGACAAGAAAGCCAAAACCAAGGGTTTCCCCAGAGATGTCATCCCAAGCCAGTGATTTTCTTCTTCCAACATCTAGTCCTCAGACCAAGAGCTCTCCCTAA
This sequence comes from Nothura maculosa, assembly GCA_032353885.1. Taxonomy (NCBI): domain Eukaryota; kingdom Metazoa; phylum Chordata; class Aves; order Tinamiformes; family Tinamidae; genus Nothura; species Nothura maculosa. Next base: position 2,164,421 of record JAUBOD010001105.1, read on the forward strand.
AGTGATGTCAAGACCATTAGGCTCTCCTTAAGGCAGCAACAAAGGCTCTAATTACAAAGGGCTTTGCTAAAACCAACACCTTCCACTTGGTTTGGGGATGAAATCCCCATGGTTTTCATAAACACATATAGGTCTGTCCAGAACTTCACCTGGATACTTGAAACCATCCTTGGTGAGCCTCACCCATAGATTAGGCATACAGGAAAGCCTCATAAACCAGAAAAAA
>JAUBOD010001105.1:2185068-2203522 GCA_032353885.1 Nothura maculosa
GCAATCGCTCCTTAGCCCCTCAAATGCAGACATCTGCATTTGTAGTCTCTGTGGTCAGCGTGGACATCTCGATGGCCCATCCCAACTGCTCAAGGCAGATCCCGAGCTGAGGAAAAATGCCAAAGTGGCCCTGGGGTCAGTAAGGAGGTGACTCCTCCTTCTGCAGGTCCTGCAGACACCACTGCGGGCTTCCACCAGTGGTGTCACCTCCCTCGCTGCAGCCCTTGCAGGTGACACAGCGGCACCTGCAGCCAAAGGCCTGGTTCAGAACACTGAGAACCAGCAACCTGGTTCAGGATTGTGAGAATCGGCAACCAACGGAACAAACTGTTAGCAGCTCCAGCACCATATATAAATGGCAGCACAAACAAGACCTCAAAGCAAACATCACCTGCAAATGACTTCAGGGGAAATACATAGAGGAGGAGGCCTATTTGTTATAGAAATAAGTGATTCCTGTCTCTTCAAGTGAAAAGAAGAAAAAGGGCACAATTACACACACTGTCATCCCCACCCTCTATATCAACAACACACCGACTCTGCCACGAATCATGACTGTGGCTGTATCCCAACAAGCATTACAGTCCTTATGCAACTAACTGCTGTACTTCCCTAGGACGAGGGCCAAATAGGGCACAATCTACCAAGAAAAGCAATGCAATGACAGAGTAAAATCTTTCTATTACTTCAAAGAGACAAATGCAGTTTCCTGAAGTACTCAGCTACAGGGCAGCAGTGCACAAGAGCCCAGCTAGTCACTAAAATAGCTAAATATTGCTGAGTCTGCAAAGGAAAATGTGAAAGTGAGCTTTTTAAAACTCAATTCTCCTTTCATGATAGTACCTGAAGTCAGACGAACAGACGATCAGAGAATGTCTCCTTGAAAAGCACCTTAACACTAACTGAAGTAATTCTGAAGGAACTTTTTTGATATATACTCCTTTTAAAAGGCCAAATATAAGTAGTTTTCAAAAGACACCTGAAGTTGCACAAGCTGAGCAGCATGTAACGTTCTCATAGACCAACAAGAGTCCCATTTAAGAAACACAACCAGATTTCTTTTGCCAGAGACAGGTAGCTCTGTGCTCCAAGCCCACTACCTCTGTCGTTCACCTCCTCCAGCCCTGGGGGAACACAGCACTAGTTCATTCTTTGCTCTTGCTGAAAACTCTCAGCTGCTCCTTCCTGGAAAGCAATTGCACCATTCAACCAAAGCAGCTCCGCAGTGTCAGTGCTAATCCCCAGTGTCCTTAAGAAATGCAAACAGCTACTTTGCCTCAGCACTGCTCCCAGAGCAGCTTAACGTTGTAGTAATACATGACAGTGGGAACCAGAAAGATGCACAGACTTCTAAACAGTTACTCTAAGGAATGATCCACAACTAGGTACTTGCAGTCACTTTTTTTTTTTCATCTAAGTTTGCTTTTAACTGATCTTTGGATTCTCTGAGGGATCAGAGAGTTTTACCCATCCACCCTTCCCATATCTATTCCTGACCCACAAAATCCCTTCACAGTAACTCCAGGCTTTTCCTTTCACTTTAAGCAGCACCCTTGCCATGAAAAAACACCCTGCGATTCTTCAGTCCTTCCTGAAGCTTCCTGATCTGCCAATAAATCCCTTAGGCTGCTGTATCTCAGCTGGAACAGCTGGTCCTTTGTTCTGCTGAGGGAGACTTTCTGCTAGGCACCCACAAGACAAGCAGGAAGAATTACCCACCGAGTTGTCCTCAGCAGTGCCCCTTTGATGAGCAGTTGAAGTTTGGCAGCTGACACGGCTCCTGATCTCCAAACACGAAGCCACCCGCTCCGGGGCAGGGCCCTCACGGAACCGCACGCACTCCCCAACTTGCCACAGTGCTGCCCAAGGACTGTCACGCCCAACCAGACAAATGGTCCTGCTCATCCAACACTGACAGCAACCAGTGATGGATTCTCCTGCCTAATACAAAAAGGTCATTTTCACCGGCTGGTATCAGAGCAAGGCAGCAGAGAGCAAGGAATTCTGCTCGCGGGGCCACGGACGGTCCCACTGTGCTCTGCAAGGAAAAACCAGGCAAGGCTCCATCAGCCTGAGCTTGCTTGAGCCCAGCCTAAGATCCTCCCATGAAGGAAAACACAGTAACACAAATTATCATCATTAGGGCTTCTGTGGATCCCAGAGCTGTAACCAGAAATCCTGCCACCTCTCCATAGCAAAGCCTCAGTCTTCTTTGAAAGTTACCCAGCTCCATGCTAATTTACTAAATGCGCCATAAACAGCCTTTCACTTCTCAAGTTAATCACAATTGCCTTACAGGAGATTAACACCATAAAGCACTTTCACAGCTGACGTGCCTTTAAAAAAATTCCCAGAGTTAAACTTGTATAAATAATGTAAGTGACATGGAATATAATTATTAAATGTTGTCATTTTGGAGGAAAATTAATTAGCAATAGCTGTAGCTGTCTTGTGTCTATTTAAGCAGTGTGCATCTCAATTAAAATTTAATTGCAGCAGATTCAGTCACAGCAGGGTAAAAGTGATGGAAATGAAAAGCAGCCTGATCCTATATTGCTGCCTACGAGAAGAAGCGTGGTAGAAACTGGGGGGAAGGGGAGGAGAGAGGCAGGAACCTAGGACAGCAAATTCCCAGAAACTTGCTGCTGCTCCGTTGAGCAGCTCGCTCCCAGTGGGTGCTGCTTATTCCCAAAGCAGCTGACAGGTTTCAGACACCCAAAATGCACATAGGAAAAAAAGAGGAAAAGGGAAGAACAAAACAGCTGCTGAGGGAGGAATCCTGCTTAGTGTCCCCAGCAGATGCGCTCATCCCCACCGCAGTACAGGGATAAGCGCTGCTCTCCGTGTCACTGTGCCCCCTGCTTTCAGCACACCCTGCTAGGGGTCCCAGGGAACATCTACAACCCTAAATGGCCCTTCCTTAGAGGAGAAGTCGTTCTGAAGCTTCACATCACTAGATAGGCACTGATGTCCTTTCAAGAAGGATACTCTTCTCCAGGTGACTTTGAGAAGTTGATGGGCTTCCACATGAACTTGAAATCTCCTCAATGCAAAGTAGGATGTAACTATCAGCATGAGGGATGCTGGGTTCTAGCATAAAACACTTAAAAGAAGATATATGGTGAGAAACCATTAGGTATCCAGACCCTATCTCATACCTGTACACGTTCTGCTATGCCCTAAGAAGTTCAGCAGCTCCTTTGAAAATGCTGGTTTCTGTCTTAACCAAATACTGAACACAGATCAACTCCTCCATCATTCATTTCAGGATTCAAGTTAGCTACAACCTCTTTACTTAATGAATAATTCACATCTTGGACAAAAAGAAAAAAAATGAGTACAGGCGGGTAAGGAACAAATTATATTGACAAAAAATGGTGCAGAATCCCAAATTCATTTATGATAAGTAAATAAAACAGAAACCAAAATAAAATGTACTTAGAGCATGGGCTAATTAGAAAATACATGCCACATACAACATTGTTAAACTACATATATATTCCTGGAATACTTCTGTTTGAACTTATTTTGATTCCAAATGAGATAAATATATTCTCTTCAAATTCCCAGGACACATTCTTTGTCAACTTGAAAATCAAGTTATATTGTTTTTGACTGACATCATAATTATAATGTAAATTTACAGTACTTGCCCATTTTATAGATGAGCTAAAGTCATAACAGAGTCCATACTCTGCTATCAGTACGTGACTCCATCCAGGCTTAACAAAATGTTGCTTTCTGCTGATACAAGTAGTAAATAAAGAAAATAATTATTGAAATAGTTTGTGAATATTAAGCATATAGATGGTGACAATAAAACTAGTAGTAACAAAAGACAAAATGAGAATACTGCCATTATTTCAGTGTTATATAAAGCTAAAAAGTTACAGGTATGACACCGCCATGTTGAAATTCAGGTGTTTTATAGATCAGATCTGGTTTTAACTTAAGCACAGGCAATTTAACTTGCATTTGGACCTTAAAGACGCAGATAAAATGTGAAACTAAACATGCACAAGTAACCTAACATGAGAGTCCAGTCTAAGGGCACAGATGTTCGAACACAAAGGTATTCCACCTCTCCAAGATTAAGGTTATGGTGAAGATATGGCCAGTCTGATCTAGTAATACTTGAACACAGTTAATCTGAAAGCACCAAACTCTTCTTTACCATGGCAGATGCAGTAACAAGGGGCACGGAGCACAGGTTGGAGTTTGAAAAATTCAGGCTAGGCATCAGGAAAAGCTTTTTTCCCCCCTCGCCAGGAGGGTCACACAGTGCTGGGAACAGGTCACCCACAGAGGCTGGAACATCCCTATCCCTGGAGATTTTCAAGACTCCACTAGACACACAACAAACTGGTCAGGCCCCCTTTCAGCAGGGTCTGGACTAGACACCTCCATCAGTTCCCTCCAACCAAAATTTCTAAGATTCCATGTTTGCAAGCAAGCTTAGGTGAAGAACCTCAACAAGGTGAAAGATCATCCCATTAGCTAACGACCAGGCACAGCTGCTTCAAGCACTCAGGATCAACCCATTCCAGAGAGGCTATTCCAAGGGGCAATGTCACCAGCTGCAAGGACACTACCAGATTTACCACTGCATCTGCTTTCTAAAAACTCAGTGTCAGCTGCACGTGAAATAACATGACAGAACCTGCATCAAAAGGTGTAACTGATGATAGATAAGTCAAAACATGAATTCAGAATATTACTGTCTAGTTTAAAAGCTAAAACAAAATTAAAAAAGACACCCTGGGAGAAACGGTCAACTTTCAAAACAAAAAGATGGGCCATTTCTTTACAGCTGCAGGGTAAACTAAATCTGGAAAGAATCCCTTATAGAAGTCTGCAATATTATTTATCATATGTTTTATAAATCAGCATAGCTAAAACCAATAGAGAGCCCGTTCCCTGGAACACACCCTCAGCTCCAAGATGCGATGCATAAAGCATGTGCCCCTGTCTGTGTGCGGCACTCATATACAATTTATATGTAAGCTTCCTGAATGTTTTCAAATACACCGAATTGCAGGGTGCCATTATAAAAGCTCGGTACAGTTTCCCACATATTAATACATAATTATATGCAGGTTTTCCTCTCCGTGCTTTTGCCTGTTACTAACTGGGACTTGAGGCAGTTCATTTCAAACGCTTTTCAGCTCGCCATAAAGCTAAATGCACATAAACTTCAGATCCCAAATCAGAGCGCTGAGCGTACCTTTCATCACGTCGCATTATTTGGTCTTCATTTAGCTGTCAGGAAAACATTTCCTTTCGTCTACAGATTAATTACAGCCTGGTGAGGTTTCAGCGCAAATACTTGTGCACGTTCGAGTCGCTGCAAAGACACAGTGATTCATGCAGTATCTGTGCCTCGGCACGGGAAAATAAAAGCCAAGGCAGGACACACAAGCTGTGAGTGGATCCAATATCAAAAGCGGCGGAGCCTCCAGCGCACACCCGGCCGTGGCGGCAAACAGAAGTTTCTGCACGACTTGTGCAAGCCCCACAGCTGAACACGAAGCCCTGCTTTAGTTCAGTGCTAAGCTGATTTAGCCACAGTTCATTCATCCGGGACTACAGATGAGAGGGCAGGAAGCATCACTCAGTAACGAATTATACGCAACACAAAAAAGCCACAGGTGCATTTTTAGAGACTATGCACGCAGCCACTACAGCCCGGGATTCCACTTAATTGCTATAAGTAACTATGGAAAATGGACAGTGGGAAACTGCAGAAAGGCGCCGAGCGAGCCGCTCCAAGAACACATTCCCACTTGTTCAGAGCAGCTAGACGCGCCACTTGACCACGTGTCAGCTGCATCTGGTGGCGACCGGGTCAGTGCGTTCGCTCTGGGTGGCTGGGCGCAAAGGGCTCGGCTCTCCGCCATGCCGGGGCTCCGCTGCCAACACGCGGCCTGTCCCGCCACTGCCTGCTCCATGCTGCAGCCTGTGCCCTCCCACCACTGCAGCCTGTACCCTGCGCCCTCGCACTGCCATGGCCTGTGTCCTCCCGTCATTGTGGCCTGTGCCCTGCGCCCTCGCACTGCCATGGCCTGTGTCCTCCTGCCACTGCGGCCTGTACCCTGCGCCCTCCCGCCACCATGGCCTGTGCCTCCCGCCACTGCGGCCTATGCCCTAGCACTGCCATGGCCTGTGTCCTCCCACCACCACGGCCCTCGCGCTGAGGCCCAGGCCTCAGAGCAGTTCCCACAGCTTCTGTTAACTGAACATCTGATGGAGCAAGTCCAAGTCTGAACTGATCCACATGCAAGCTCCTCGGTGGCCTTGATTAAGCAACCTCTCTGCTGAGATCCCCCGGTTGTCCCATCCCAGCAATTCCCTCCTGCCAGCTCCTTCCCACTGCTCTTTTCCAGATGCTCTGGGGTGTGTAAAGCCACAGGTCCTGTCAAACTCATGGGTACAGTCACCAGGACCTGAACGTACCAGTGTGGTGGATTTTCTTCTTCCCCCACTTGAAATATCCCTCCCCGGTGGTGAATCAATTCAGTCTCCATTCCTATCACTTGAGAACACTCTCAAAGCAGTGACTTCACAAAAGAGAAATGTGCTCCCCATATCATTTTCTTAGCAGGAGTCCTTAAAATAAATGCATCCTTACCCCACATTTTGACAAGTCCATCTATTCCTCTCAAAGAGAGCACATTAAGCCCTCTGACAAACCATGCATGCCTCTGATGGCACACACAGCACTCGGATTCCCAAAGACCCATGTTTGTTGTTTCCTCAGTGATAATTACTGCATTTTTTTCCACACCTTGGTGCACAATGGTTTTGTTCTTTGGTGTCAACCCAGTTTTCCCCCCCAAAGAGGTGCATCTGCCTCCTGGGAGGCCCATGGCTCTCAGGCAGGTACCCTGCGCGCTCCACCTAAACGCAGAGGCAATCCCAGCAGGATTCTGGCCTAGAAGCCATGCAGAACAGCTAGTTCTTTCCAGGGTGATGTTCTTGCCAACAATAATCAACTAGTGTTTTGGAGAAATCACGAAAAGAGCACTTGCTTTTTTTTTTGGTGTGTTTTTAAATTGTATTCAATATTTGCAGCTCTCTTCAAGAGTAACAAAGGACACAAAGAAGGGAGGAAAAAAATAACAAAGACAGACCCACTTTGGTTGTTGTTGCTGAATTTGGAAAGGTTCCTGGATCAAAGCTCAAATAACTGCAATTTTATGGAAGGCACATTAGCAATGCTTAGGGAAGAAAAATTAGCAAGCCTTGTAAGAAAGCTGACCTACCAAATCCATGGCATTTGATCCATAGACAAACTTCAGGGAGAAGGCTTGACCAGGAGGAAGTCAATTGAAAGCTTTCAATGGAAGGCATCCCAAATTCAAACCCAAGGCAAGACACATCATACAAAAGCACCAACAAGGGGAGATTTATTTTAATTCACTAGATTGTATTTTACAAGGAATTTGAGCGAGCCTCTGGGGAGGCAGTTATTCTCATATAGATGTACTCCTGTGAAACAGAAGAAAAAATACCTAGACTCCCTGATGTGAGAGGTCAAACAATTACAGTTTCCTTAATTTCATATCCAGCAGGGAAATTAAACAACAGAAATATGAAAGCTTTACACTTCATTTTGAGGAAAGTGGCAATTTAAATTAATTTTTTTAATGTTATAAAAATTGATGAGTGAGTGTAGGAGGGGGCTTTTCCCCAGCGACCTTCCCCCTCCACCCGACAATCTTGCTCATTCAATGGAAAAATAAATATATCTGAGAAGCACAAAGTCTTTCATGAAAGACCGATTCCTTCCCAGACAAAGCACCAAGTCTTGCTTCTTATGCCGTAGTTTTGTTTCAGTAATGGTCTTCTCTGTACAACTCAACTGGTTTTGTCCTCAAAGCCCTCTTTGGAATTAGGGGTTGGAGCCTCTGACATGAAGCATCCTTTCACGATGCCAGCATAGCTGCTGCTCCACATGAGCACAGGAACCAATCCACCCATGACCCTCAGTGGAAAGAAGTTACCTCCTCTACAGTTCCACACCTCAGTCACCATCATTCGCTGGTTCATATGTCTTGAGAAGAAGGCTCAAGGGTCTTTGCAGGGGGACTGATTCAACACACTGCTTTTAGACGAGGTTCCTCCTACTCTTGGAACCAAGTACACTCCTCTAGTAAGGAATGGGCTTTGAGAGGAAGATTGGGAGCTTATACTAGGTTGTTCACACAGCTTCTGTTTTGGCTGCTGTCACTTCAGCCCTTGTTTTCATCAAGGGGGGGTTTCAGTTCAGAGTAACATGGTCCTCTTGCTATTACCCAGCACGCAACATATATGAAACTTGGTGGTGGGAGCCACATAGTAAAAGCTACAGCCAACAAGAACATGTGATTAACCGAAAAACAAGCTAAATGGGCAATGTCAGGATACTGACTGCAGGACAAAACAAAAACAGAGGAGGAAGAAAAAACAAGCCCTCTCCACGCACACAAGGACTTGCACATACAGTGAGAAGAAAAATAGAACCTGCCTGCACATAAAGCTGGCCATAGGGAATAAAGATGAGAAAAGGAATTAAAACATTCTTTTTTCTCAGTAAAACAAAAAGTAAGTTCTTGCCAAAATTAACCCATGGAACATCTGCTAAAGAGGTTCAATGAGCACTGTTATTCCAAAGCTCCAGAGATGTTTTTTTTTTTTCTTTTCTTTTTTAAATCTAACGCCTAAAAACAGCAAGAGAACACATTACAGTGCTGAAAACTCTGGCATCCACATGCGACTTTGGAGACATTAAAGATTTTCTAATTAAAGATGAGACCATTTGCAAGACAGATGACTCCAGCTTACTGGCAAGCCTGCGAGGGAAATGCCTGAACCACAGCTCAGGAGAGCTGGGGGCCAGCTCGGAAGCAGACTGGCCGTCCCTGGCCTAGCCTGTGTCCCTAGACACCAGGACCAGCAGCACGGAGAAAAGCCACCCAGCTGCAAGCAAGGAGAACCGAGCTTTGTGTCCTGAGGCTGTAGGTAAGCCAGGAAAGGCAGCAGCACGCACTGTTATGGGGACACGGACATTTCCAGTCATGTGGGTGGGAACAAACCCCATGAGCCTGACACTTGCACACTTCCAAACTCTCGGGGTACATCTGCTCCAAGCAGCCCCTTGGGCAGGGAGTGGCGACCAGCCCAGCTGCAGCTGTGGCCTAACCCTGCACTAACTGATCAGTATCACTAACTGATAAGCACCCGTATCGCAGGGTGCAAACGAGAGCGAGCGCTCGTGACGTACAGCAGAAACGCTCCAAGGCCAGCTGCTCAAAGGAGCAAGTCTAAAGAGGCAGTACTGACTGGGCTGGATAGGAGCTGACACATAGGACTGACCTACCAGGTATCAGTGGGCTCTATTACTATTCTCTCACACACAGTACGAGACATCACACACAAATGCAGCTCAGCCCAGTGTCCAAGGAAGCAGCTTGCACCAAAATAAGGCAGGGACACCATGGTCTCATCCCTCCTACTGCCCCCATCTTCCCTTTGCTTTCTCACGCTCATGTTAATGCAGTTACCACATCAGTCAGTTCAGGGAACTGACCCAGGAAAACCTGATCCTACAAGAAGAGTCCAATCATCCTTCAGGCTCTGAAGTTCCCCTTCACCAACACCTTCCAGAAGAAAAATCCTAACTATGTCCTCTCCCACAGGGAGCCCTAGCATAAGCTGATGGGCCCCAAGCCCATGAACAAGCCACCCAAATGGCACACAGGCAGCTTTTCAGCCTCTCAAAAGGGACTCGTGCTGGTTCCAGGCAGGCCACGCTGGTTAGAGCCTCCTCCCAGCAACATCCCTGAGAAGCTGCCATTGACCAAGAGGGTCCCCAAGGGCAGCGAGCACAAAAGTCCTCTGCCTTTCAGGAGAGGCCATCAGGAAACAGCTGGAGAGCACCAGCACAGTCAGCAGGAGACGTTCACAGCTCTGATTACTCAGCATTAACCTCTTCTCAGGAGCTTTGTTTTAACTGTTTTTAAACCTCTTAATTTTAGTGTAAAAGTCTCTGTTTTAGCATAAACTGCAAGCCTTATAGGCAGACTTCCACATAAAGCTGCACTCAAAGCAGCCACAGCACCAGCAAGTCACTCTTCCTCATGAGCTCTTCTTTCAGATACCTTCTCCCCATCAGCCCCAATGGTGTCACTTCAAGGAGGACACTGTTTCTATGTCTATGATATAACCATTAATTGCACTGAGCAACATCTGAGCTCAGGGAACTCGCTGCTAAGCCAGACCTTGACCCAAGCCTGCCCATGCCCAGCGTGCTACCACCCACCAACAGCTCAAGCCGCAGTATGGTGGGACCTGCACCTTGGGTATGGCCTAGAGGAAAGGAGACAGCTCTTATCACAGTTGGCAGCACCCAAGGAAAGTATTTCTGGGCTTTAAGTATCAAAGTTTCAATTTAAAATTTCAAGTTCCCTAATCCAAGAGATTTCAGCTTCTTGCATGGCAATGTCTTGAGGTTTAGGGTTGTGTTTCTCCTTTCCCAAGGCTGCTGAAAAGCCTGTCCACCTAAGCACAGCTCCTAAACACATCACCCTAAGCAGGCAAAGACAGACGACTAAGGTATTCAGTGTCCAACTCTTTCCTCAATCACTTTAAACTCCTGTCCCCACTCCAGCTGGAGTCACCTTGACACAAACACAACAGCCCTGTGGGTTGAGCCCCACCACATATTTCTGACCAACAAGTTTTAGAAAGCTCCCTTTCTTCCCCCATGAAATAAAGATTCTGTGCTTACACGTCTTGGTTAATATTCTTTTGTTAATGTTTTGTAAACGGCATCAAAGAACTACAAAGCGCCGGGCAAAGTCTTGGAAAGTTCCTGCACAGTAGGTGCCCTAGGAAGCACAAACCAGCCCTGCTCTCATCCTCCTTGGCCAGCTCTGCCTCCACCATTAGCATAACAACAGAGCTGACAGCCAGAGCATTGCAAGAGATCTTCCCAGGCTAAAAGAACAGCCAGGACTAAATGTATGGAAGCAGAGTAACCGAATGGGAAGGAAATAAGAGGGTGGCATCCCAGGTACCATCACATTTTCCTGATGAAGCAGTCTTGAAAACTGATACTCTCCCTCTCTTAGATCGTTCCTCATGGCTCAAAATCCTGCTTCCATAAAAATATTCAGCATCCCTTTTGTGCAGCAATGGATGAAAAAAATAAAAATCCAGCAGCCTCAAGTTTTCAGAGCTGCATTTTTTCCTACAAAAAAAGAATCATGAGGAAAGCGCAATTTTCAGTGCACAGTGAGGAACTACTCCCTTACGTGTGCTCTGCTGGCGGGCCTGGGTGCGAGGTCTGGAGGAGGCACCGCGGCTGCGGGCGGATGCGCCCGCGGAGCCAGGAGCGACGCGGGCTCCTTTCCCAGGATGCGGTGACGGATCCTCGTGGGAGCTGAGAGGCTGCAGCCGCGGCGCAGGACGCAGACCACGGGCATTCAGGCAGCTCCAGAGTCTCTGTAAAAGCCCGAGAAAGTTGGCACAAACTTGCTCGATTCTCTCCACTCCCTCAAGCAATGAACTCCTGAACTCGGCTATTTTGAGTGGAGATATGGCAGGACAGTCCAACGCTGCTCATTTGCACTTTGCTGATCTGCACAGCCCATAACTCATACAAACACACACGGTTTCTCCATACTTCTCAGCAAAGATTTAATAGTGGAGGGTATGGCCGAGGTCTCCTATTACTTAGGCAGTTAGGTTTTCCAAAACACACAACTGTAAGTCTACTATATCTTGAAACAACTAATACTTTAAAGTGCCCTATATGCACCAAGCCCAGGAACAAAATACATTAGGTGATGTATTATCCTTTCTTTTTTATTATGTACCTTTGCTTCATTGCTAATGAGTGGAACTAAATCGTTCTCACAGCTGTGAGTAAATTCACACTGGGGTGAGTTATATAAAGGGGAAAGCTCTAAAACACTGAGGTTGCAAAGCAGGAAGGGAATAACTCAAACATTGCTGGTTTATTGACTACCTGCTGACAACTGCTTGGGCACCTCCATTTGGCTTTCCCGTCCAAACCCCCAAGGAAGGGCGACCTTCAGGAGGCTCCCGAAGGAGTCGCGGGTCGGACGGGACAGGGACCTGCTGCATTTCTGGCCAGCTCAAGCCCCCAGGTTGTGCCCTTGCCGGGCAGCTCCGGAGCACACGGAGCACGAGCCCGGCACGAAGCTTTGGGGGGCTGGAAGCCCCCAGCTCCGGGAGCGAGGCAGACAGCTGCTCTCTCTCATTCTGGAATAATCAACTAAAACGGCTCTTTTTTCTTCCTCCCTACAGCACAAAAACGTATGGAATTTCCTTTCCGTGAGACACTCTTAAAAGCTTTGTTGGGAAAGAGTGCATTTTCACTAAATTTCCCTAAAAGCAGCAATGTCAGTTAGCACTATCTCCAATTATATGACAATTCCTTTCTGGACAGGCAACCAAATTTGGGATCTGTGTTATCCCAGGGCAAGTCTCTTTAAAACCTTTTTTCCTTGCCTTAGCCAAAACACACGAGCTTCCAAAGACTGAGGAATCTCACATGCGAACCGCCCGGAGAGAAGGTGGTGATTCGTAACACAAGGGAAATGTGTGATAAAGCAGAGGAGCTTTTCCCAGCTGTTGAAAGGGATGTGTAGAAATCCATGCAGCACTGAGATGCCAGGTTTCCATTTTCTTCGGATATTCAAAGGGAGAGATGAAATCTTCACATCCTGCCAAATTGTAGCCCGCCTGGAATGTGTGCTGTTTTCTTGACAAACTGCAGCTTACTAGAGAAAACTTAATTTTCACATCATAAAGTTTCCTTAAGCTGGCTTCAGGCTTCATACTTGCAAAACCTCAGCTAGAAAAATGTTATTCAAACCCAGGAAAGTTTGGGGACACCCTCACAATTCAGTGCCTGAACTGCATCCCCCTCGTTCTCAGTCTCTCCAAGCAGCCCTTATAGGAGCGAGTCCCACGTTGCTCTCTAGTGCATATTAAAAAAATACATAATTAAGTCCTTCTGGCTCAACACAAACCACAATTTAAGATCTGGTTTTAAGATCCACAGTTTAAGATCAGGCAGTTCTTCCCTTCTCTTCCTCCTCTCGCCCCCACAAACATATACATGCTCCCTTTAGCATCATCGGCAGGATTTATAGGTATAAACCATACTAAAGGAGAAGGCATATGGGAAGAGCAGCTCAGAAGGAAGGCATTGGTGGGTTGCTAATTATTTCAATCTTCATTTCTAGATTCCCAAGGGAATTTCACAGCGAAAGACACTGAACAGGCAGCTCTGGAAATCTTCTGCAGACGGGTCCACACCATGAACCAAGTGCCACGTCAGACCCTTCAAGGCTCGCAGTGCTCCAAGCCAATGCAGCTCCCTGCCCTCGCCAGCGAGGCTGCCTGGTCCCTGCCAGCCTAGTGCTACCCCTGCGTTATTACTCATTTATCTGGTGTTAATTTAAGGGCACTGAAGCCGAGTTTCATCATGTGGCGTAGACAAGCACAGACCAACAGAGCACACGGAGCTCCATGGAGCACACGGAGCTCCAGGACTGCCCTTTCCTCCCTGCCCCATAAACAGCTGCTTGGGGAATCAGCTCAGTGTCAGGGCCGTTCAGCTTCCCATCCTGTCAGAGGAAAAAGACAACCAATCCCTCACCCAAGGTGGACGTACTGCAAAGACGGCTGATTTCTCTGGACATCCCAATAAATCCTGGGCAGTTTTTCTGCATTAGAGGACAAGGCCTGCAAAGCCTTGAGGAATGCACACCTCCAAGCTCTGCAGAACATCGTGGGCTGGTCACAAAGCAACCAGCCTCAAAAAGAGACAAATCACAGAGTGCCAAGCAGTAGTGGTCTCATGGTCTATGACAGAAAGCCAACAGTCCCAGTTCCCAAGCACAATTTTGAGAGGTGCCCACAGATGTTCTCCCCAACCCTCTCCTGACTGTCCATTCATCTGTGAGTCCATTTTTTATCACATACATTCAGCATAACACCCAGGGGTTTTTTAAAGCACTCTGAGGGGTGTGGATGAGAAGCACTTCCACAAGTATTGATAGGTAGGGCAACGAGCCATCAGTTACAGCAACCATCAGTCACTACTCACCTAGATTTGCTGGGAAATGAGGAGGCAAAGCCTCCATCGCCCATGGCCTCTACTACTTGCTCAGCTTTTTATGACTTTATTTTTAATATCTGTGCAAAGCAAGTGTGCAAATTCTGTAATTCCAAGGGTCAACCAATTCATCCCTAGTCTATGGCAGCTGAGGATAAATAAAACGCCAACTTCTGCCAAGGAAAACAGGTGCAAAAGAAAAACTCTCATTACTGTCTTCCTAGAAAAACAGAACACAAAAGAAATTGAGAATCACATTAGCACCCAATGCAAGAGCAAAAACAAACTGTAGCAAGTCGGTGCACTTCCTATTGTAACAGGTAAATCAAATAAACCTCTGTTGACACAATGCACCTTATGACAGAACAATCCTTCCATTGCTTATTTATTCCTTTTCAAAACCCAGGCTTGGCCTCTGACAGATCTTGTGGGGAGACATCTTGTTTATCCATAAATAAAAACAAGCACTGCTGGTATATACGTGGGGATAGAAGGCCTCCATCTACTCTTGTGGAGTGCTCCAACCCAAAATCAGGCATAGCACACGAGCTGGTTGTGAGATTTTACACTGAGTTACAAGAGGGCTCTGCACTATGGCACGTCTTAAGCATGTGGATTCTAGAAGTCATTATTTGAATCCAGGGAATTTCTCTTATTTAAAGTTTACATCTGTGCAGACCAAACTAAAGAGCTTTCTCTGAAAGTTGGAAGAGATTTCACTAAAAGCTAAATGAATTTTATAAACATTTACTCTTAATAGTCTCTCAGTGTCAGGTCACGGCCCGGTTGACATGCAAAAATTCCAAGCAATAACGGCACAGAACCAGGATGGGAGAATCCAGAGGGAAAAAAGCAGCAGAGAACCCATGCAACTCTCCACTAAAACCTCCCAGGCCTTCATATGCTGCTAAAGAAAATGAATACTGTATTTTGAGTCAAAAGCGTTCAATTCCATCCTGCAGCTTCCATGCACAACATCTATTTGTTTTCCAAGGGCACACAAGATAAAGAAGGGTCTGTTCTCCGCAGCAATGGCAGCTCCCTCGATTGGGGCTGCTCTTCGCTTCCCACCACAAAGCAGGTTCTGATAGATCCTCCTGAGAGGCACTCGGCAAAACATCTGTTTCAGGGTAGGAGGAGAGCAGGGAGGGCCGACACATCTGAAACTCTTTTGCAGTTGCTATGGGGAAATGTAAGATAAACTCCTACTTTATTAATCAAACATCCACAGAGGTCCAACATCGTTAGCCAATTAATCCTTTCACTGCACAAGCTAGCTCAAGATTTTTCATTGCCTTTGGCAGATAAGAAGGCATTTTCCACCACCCGCCTCATACTGATACAAATATATTTCCTGGGCCTTACAGCCCAGCACAAGTGCCCCAAATCCCAATCCAGGCCTGTCGGGAAGGGTTAGCACTAGGATGCCAGTTGACCCAAGTGCTAGCTGACTTGTGGGCACTTTGATGGGATCAAACCCCCTGCGAGGCCACAGGGAAAGGACAAGGAGCTACAGGTACACACCTGCACTTTGCCAGAAGGCAATCAGCACTCAGATCTTTCTTACAGAAGACCATGGCTTGGACATCCTTGGTGATCCCTCCAAAACAATGCTGCTTTTTATGTTGAACTATGTCCACAGTTCCTTCAGTCACAGGAAAGCATCTACCCACACACGTCCCTTTGTGACCCTCTTGTGACTTCCCCCAGGTGATATCCACATCACTGATCAGACAGGGAGGCGCTTGCAAAACCAGCAGAGGACACTGACCACCTACTCCCAATAAAGGACACTGGCCACATACTCCTCATCCTCTCCATCCATGCACACCTGCCCATAGGCCCAAATCCACTCATGAAGGCACAAAGCGTCATGACGAATCAACCTGCGGGAGCACCATGGATGTCCCCTGCAACTGCTATTAGTGACCTCCAACCACATAATTAAAATTCCTTCTT
Organism: Nothura maculosa; assembly: GCA_032353885.1. NCBI lineage: Eukaryota > Metazoa > Chordata > Aves > Tinamiformes > Tinamidae > Nothura > Nothura maculosa. Next base: position 2,201,159 of record JAUBOD010001105.1, read on the forward strand.
AAAGTGGACTCTGAAATCAGACAGGGAGAATAATTGATACTCCTGCACGGCTGGGAAACCAAACAATTTTTTAAAACTAATCCTGGAGTCTTACTGACATAAATGATTTATTTCTGCTGAATGAAACCACTTAGATTAAGGTGGCCAACCTGAGGTAGGTTAGTGGTTAGGCTGCTCTCCAGAGACAGGGGGCCCTGGGCACGTATCCACCCACGATCCGGCCAGGAAAAGGGAATCAAAGCGATCCTCTGGGCTGCAGAAGTGCTGCTCACCACAGCCCTCCGCGAGAGGAACGGCCACAACCAAGACACAAATGTGCTGACACTCCCCCGCATACAGATTTCCCCATGAAAAGCATTCACCAAATTAACCCAGTTCGGAGGACACCAAAACTGCATGTTTTTCAGCAAATAAAATATGCATCCCCATCCAGAGTGGAATGAAACTCTTCAGCAGTTCTTCCTTCCCACAGCCTCAGAAAGGACATAACTCAAACTTCCCCGGAGCTCTCGGGCACAGCCCTCTTCAGGGACAGCACAGGCAACGCAGAACACATTTAAGGACAATTAGAAAAGACACTTTCAGCTCTCATCCCATTTATGCTCCAAGCACGCCAGTGCTTCAGAGTTCTGTCTTCCCTCTCCAACGGAAAGGCTGAATTGCTGGTCCAAGTGCAACAACCACATTTGATTCCCTAATTACACCATGCTCTGCCATCTCCCCCATATGGAAGATAAACTACCACATTAGCTGAAATGCGCTAACTCGATTCACACAACTATTTTACCTAATTTTCTAATTTAGGCCTTCAAGAAGGGGGAAAGGGAAATGCTTTCAGGGAGGCGTTCCCAGGCCAAAAGTGAGGAGCCATGAACCTCTCCTCGTCACTGCGGAGGACGCTTCAAAATGACAGACAATGCGGCGAGCTCCGCCAGGAGGAGTGCGATCCCTTGACCTTACTTTGCATTTCAAGTGAAGTGAAAAGCAGCAGAAGAAATGGGAGTTTGTAAAGAAAAAGTTAAGGTACAGTATTGTGGACGTATAAAGGAGCAGAGCCCGTATGCATCAATGGGATCTTGCTTGTCCTGGTTTCTTTGAAGCAAAGTGGGAGATTTCTTGGATTTTACACAGAGCTGAAGTGCAACTTTGATGTCTATTGCAGAGCCCGTCACTGAACTAAGGCCCAAGCGAAAAGTCCGAGGCCCGTGCGGGGAGAAGCACGAGGTTTGATAAAAGTCAGGCCAGATCAAAGGGCAGACAGGACGGGCCCGGCCCAGCTCCCAGCCCAGCGGGGCCGTCTGGGCCGCTCTCCAGCTCCACGGGGCCACTCCGACCCGGACGTCTCCTCCATGGCCATGACCCAACCGCTGAGGGGCAGCGCCCGCCCGCTCCCTCCGCGCCAACCCGAAAGGCGCCACTTGCACCCGGCCTTAATAAGGGCTGTGGAAAGCTCTCACTTGTTACTAAACAGGGCTGGGCCCTAGCAGTGAGCAATCGGCCTGCTGCTGGAGGAGCATCCCATGGCCTAATACATCACGCTGTCAGAAAGCTTCTCCCATTATTCAACTGAAATTTGCCTTCTCTTAAATTTCATCCCATTACTTCTAGTTACACCCCATTGTACCACTCTAAATAATTCTTCATAGCCTTGGTGTTTACACCCTTCAGATATTTGTAGATTTATATCTCAGCCACCCCATTTGTCATCCTTTAGCCAAGTTATCCATATTCAGCTCTTTCAGTCTTTCCTCATAAGTCAATCCCTCAAGCCTTCTTGTTGCCTTTTTCCCCCCCCTAAACTCTTCCCAATTTGTCAGTCTCTGCTGTAATGGAGTGAAGCAGAACTGAATGCATGACACGGCCTGTGCTTACTGGCTCTGTGTCTCGAGTCCCTGCTGGCTCCTTCCTACAGGGTGTGCACCTAAACCCTCATAGAGTCTTTTTAATTTAGGTAATTTACCCCAATCTTGAGGCTGATTGCCATGCTGGGCTGCTCCCCGCCTTGGGCACAGTCTTTTCTATCCCTTATCCAGGACGGCCGCTCTCTAGCTGACGCCTCCATGACCATTTCTCCAGGTGCCTCCTGGTGCTGCCACAGAGCACTGCCGAGTACCAACCTCTTCCACCAAAGTCCTCCAGCCCCACAAGGAAAGGGGGGCAGCAGTTACATCACTGTGTGCTAAGCCAAGCCCTCTGCTCCTGAAAACTCCCTCAATGACCATGGAAAACCGAGCAGTGCCTGCCCCAGGCCCCAAACAGGCGCCATTCCTCGCACACCTGCAGCTCCACAAAGCCGATGCTGTTCTCCTGTGCTGCCGGAGCCTCCTGCCACACGTTGCCTTAATGAAACCACCTGGACAATAA
>JAUBOD010001105.1:2215144-2230397 GCA_032353885.1 Nothura maculosa
CTCTCCTGTCTACTTTGGGAGTCCACTTCCAGGCACCGAGGCCCCTCTCGGTGCTGCTAGAGAGTCTCAGATTCCCAAGAACTTCTGCTGCTGGGAAACTCGGGAATCCTGGGACACTCTGTTCCCTTCGTGTGGCACCTTCTGGTTTTCGTGGGCTGGAGGCGTGCGGAGGAAGCGGCAGGGCAGGGACACGGTCCCCGCTCCAGGCCGCTCCTGTGCGTTTGCTCCGGAGCGGAGCCGTCCTGCGGGATCCTGGTCCTGGTACCGGGATCCTCCTCCCAGCCCCGGGCTCGCACATGGCTCCAACCCCGGAATCTGCCTCTGCAGCTGCCACAGGCAGCACACCAGACTCAACTCCCATCACATATATAACAAGCACCACTGCATTTCCAAGGGAGAGAATAGATGATCTGATACCGCGCTTACACAGGCAAGTATTTCACACGTACGTGCACGCATGTATCTGTGCATGCATGCATGCGTTATTTTACTACTGCTGCTTTATTCGACTTTATTTTAATTAATTCTCCAGCACCTCTTGGTGTTCTGGTGCTCTTCAGGAGAGCCCAGGGAGCAGAGCAAACCTGGAACCCCCAGGACACCCCAAAACAGAGCTGTGGGGCAAAGGGTCCGGGCGCCGCAGGGCGTCGCTCTGGAGCGATGCTCCTGGCCCAGGGCACAATGGCCAAACAGCAGCTGAATGGCAGCTTAAACTAAACGTCCCAGCAGCAGCAGAAGTGCAAATATCACATTTCTATAAAGCCCCGCAAGCTGCTCAGAAATGGAGTGGCAACTAATTAGTTTGATGCCACGGTCACATCTAATGTCCCTAAGCAGCTTCTTTGAGGGGGAAAAAAAGAAAAAAAAAAGCCCTCTCTGCCTTGAAATCCTTTGGGCAGATTATGAAGTGGAGGCTTTGTGGCGAGGCAATAGCTAGGTGTTTGCTGCACAAATACATACGCGTTTTGGCGCCCGCTGCCTTCGCTAATCTGCGCTGGAAACGTCGCTGTGAGCAGAGCACTTCTGGGGTACAAAAGCATGAAGTATTTGTGTATCTTTGAGACTGCAGGGCAAACAACTGCCTTGTGTTGGCCCTGCAAGGGGGGCAGGCGGCTGAGGGAGGCTGAGAGCATCGGCGCCGGGCAAACTCACTCTTTGGGTTGGGAGACAAGATGCTCCGTCATATCTCTCAGCAGAAAAGTAGCAGCTTGGAAACTGGAAAATCAGTTAAATAAAAAGAAAAAAGGCAAAATCCCTCAAAGAGAAGTATCAAGAAAAACACTTGGCAGTTACACGATGCTGCAACAACCGCACGCAGCTGGGACGGGGTCTTGCTGAGAGAAGAGCTGCTGGGGTAAATAACCTTTCAGGATTTTCACAATCACACAGACCATAGGCAAAAGTGGTAAATGCCCAAAAAAGTCCCAGCTGCTTTTCCGAGCTGTCGAAACCCGGTCATTGTGCAGGGTGGCAGTGCCTGAGCACGAGGCTGCCACGGACGCGACTCGTGCGGGCAGGGCCAGCTCTGCTTTCCTTAACGCGAGCCTAAACCGGCAGAGCTTCAGGGAAACTGCTCCAGATTTATCCTGGCATATGCATCTCGCTCAGATTCCTCCAAGGCTCTAATTTTTCTCTAAATGAATGACCTAATGCAAACAGTATTTGTCCATCTGTATGCATCCCCTCCGACACGGGCGAGGGGGGGAAACAAGGAGCGAGAGGGAGACATTGAAAGGAAGTTGGAAACAGTCCTCGAGACCGGGTTTGCTTTGAAGAACAGCAGTTACATTTCTGGGCACTTCAAAGTCACATACTTTAAGCAATAACAACATTGAAGATCAAGTGAATCTTACCTCACCTTGCTTTAAAGATTAGCTCTCTCACAAACACACACTAGCGGCTGGGATCTATGCATATCCATAGATTAACAGTTCATCTTCAGCGGATCAGGCACTTCTCAGTACTACAGACAGGTCACATTTTCAATCAAACACCAAATTTCCAAGAGTTGTTTACAAGGGAAAAGCCAGAATGAATTTCACTCACTTCTTAAAACTTGACAGCTTTGCAACTAACGTTCAATAAGACGTTTTTATTGCAATTCCCAGTTTGACAGGTGTCAACAGTTCCCAAAGTCCCTGCCAAAAGACAAATTACCGGTTGCGCCCATCAGAAAAGTTGAACCAAACTAATTCCCCAACCCTAGTCATTACCAGGCACCTCCAACCCTGACAGCATAAACCACCAGCAGGACCCCCTATTTGGGGCAGTGCAGAGCACGTAGAGCACTTGGGTTTTCTTCTGCCAAAGTTGGGCAAATTGGTTCAGAACTTTTCTTTTTCTAACGTAAGGTAGCTAGAACAAACAGATCAAATCAGCAGGTCTTATAACAAATCACTCTATTCCCCTTCTGTATATTTTGAATTTCATGGTTTATTTACTTTCCCTTTTTGGCACCCACCCCACAGTGCATGCCAATACAATATTTGTTTAAATGCCGTTTTACGCAGTGTGCAAGTCAGACATTTACTTTCAAATCCTGGCACATCCCAAGAGCCCCTCAGTCCTGAGGAAAAGGGGAAAAAGGCGGCTCTGAGGGCGGGCCGGGGACGAGGGCAGTTTTACAACTGCCCCCTTTACGCACTGCGGGCGGCCAAAACGCTCTTTCTATAGGGGTGGACGTATAGATGGGCGGGCAGCGGGACAGTGGGAAACCCGGGAACATCGGGAAAGAAAAGAGCAAGGCGGGAGTTTTGCCCGGGCGGCGGGTCCGGGATGAGGTGGGATGGGGAGCGCGGTGGGAAGCGAGGGCAGGTCCCGCTCCCGGCCCCGCTCCCACGCGCGCCCCGCCGGGGACCCGCGTGGCGGCGGCTCCCGCGGGACGGGGGCACCTCGAGGGCCCCCCTCTGCGCCCCTCATGTTAAAGCCCCCGAATCCGGGGCGCGAGGTGGGGGGGACACTCGCGACTCCCTAAGTCCTTAATAGGATTGGAGCCGGCTCCCCGAGCCGCTCCTGGGCGCGCGCGGATCAAGTTGCAGCGGCGAATTTTTTAAATTCCTCAGCAAAAATACTCGCCGAGAGCTCGCCCCTGGCCGGGCTGGGCGCGACACAAACGGGCAGGGGGCGGCTCGGAAACGGAGCAGGACGGGGGAAGCGGCGGGAGCGACGGAGGGAGCCGCGCGCGGCCGGGCGCCCTCGTCCCGCGGGGCGGGCAGCGCGTGGCACCACCGCCCCCCGCACCCCCTGTGCGCCCCCCCCCTGCAATCACCCCCCCTGTAACCACCCCCCATGCACCCCCCAATGTACCCCCGAGTCAGCGCCGCGCGCGGCCGCCGCCCCGTCTCGCTTACCTGGGGTGCCGGCCCGGGCCCCCCACAGCCCCCCGGCACCTCCGGCAGCAGGAGCGGGGCAGGGAGAAAGCGAGGGAGGAGGAAAGATGGGGAAAACCCCCCAAGCGCGCAACGAAACGAACAAAACGCTGCCGGCAGCGGCAACTTTACCCCGGGCGCGGCAAGTTTGCAGCGGGCGGGCGAGCGGCGGCTGCGGAGCGCGGCGGCCCGGCCGGGCCCCCACCATCAACTGGGGGGAGGGCCCCGGGCCCCGGCCCCCCCTCCCGACCCCCTCCCCGCGCCCGCGGAGCCGCCGCGCACCCACCTAGGAGCGCGGCTCCGTGCGCACGGGCGCCTGGATCCGCATGGAGATGGATACGAACGTGCGCGCACGCGGCGGGGAAGTTGAGCAGCCCGCGGGCAAGGCGGCTGGAGCGCGTTCAAGCCCTGACACCAGAGGAAAGCTGCGCTGGGGGGTTGTTGGGGTTTTGTTTTTCTCCTCCTCCTTCTCCTCCTCCTTTCCCCCTCCGAGCAGAAAGCGCCGGCGGCCGCTGCGCCGGGGGCCCCGCGGGGCTTTCCCGGGGGGGGAACCCCCCACTCTCCTTGGGCGGGAAGCGGCAAAAGCCCCTGGGCGGGAAAAGCTGCGCCCGCCCTCGGCAGCCGGAGCGGGGCCGCAGCCGCCGGAGCCGCCGCGTGGCGCGAGGGCCGCGGCCGCGCGCGGGGCAGTTCCCAGCGGGACACAGTTCCCAGCGGGACAGAATTCCCAGCCCCGCCACCGCTGACCCACGGGGCCGGGAATGCCGCAGCTTCTGCCTCGGAGCCTGGCCGGGAGTTGAGGTCTTCAGCCCTGGGATCCAGCAGAAGTTTAACGCACCACCAGATGCCCCAGGGGAGGGTCGCGCTGCGGGGCCCGGGCATCCCCCTTGGGCAGCATTGTGACTGGGTCCATGACAATCACATCCCAACAAGCCCAGCTTCACTTTTGGTCCCTTGGCACCATTAACATTTTCCCATATCAGGTCTGGACAAGTGGGAACAATGAGGTTGATGTCGCTCAGTCACCTCCTTCTCCTGGCCAGGCCAGTGTGTGACCCAGCAGGACTCCAAGCTCTATCCCACACCTTTCATCCTCTACAATAAGTCTGATACTCATTCCCATGCCATCTGTTTGAAAGCCCTCCTTGCTTGCCCCTTTTTTTGGGATGGCATTACAGGGGTGGTCTCACAGGTGACAACTGGGACCTCATGCTTCCCAAATTCCTGTTTGTTCCATTCAGATGAACTTGGGGAGGACTGTGCCAGGTAACAAGTTGTTTTCCAACACCAACTCTGCAACAGCTTTCTTGGTGGTGGTGACAACCAGCATGGATCTAAAGAAGTTCCCAATTCCAAGACAGCATAAAGTCCTAAACGACAACAGCAGGAGCACCTTAGCCCATGAGGAGGGACAAGTGCCTGTTGTTCAGAGCATCACTGCACATGGAAGGGAAGAGACACCACAAGGGAGAGAAGGGTCTTGGTTACCTGAAGAAGGGACAAACCAAAGCTCCAGCCCCATCTGTATTCCCCAAACAGAGCCCACCTGTATTCCCAGGTTCCCTTTCCAAGAGCACAGGAGGTGGATTAGAACAACTGCTCATTGGGCAGACCAAAAAGAGGAAACAGCAAGAAATCAACTTGCTGGATATGTCCTAAATTCTTGTTCTATACTTACAAACACATCCACACTCTTCCTTGGGCACGTTTTTAAAAACCAGAAGTAGGAGGGCATTAAAAAAAATCAATCTAGAGCAGTCATGTGGTTAAGAAGGGCTGTTTTCCTTTCTTGAATTCACATGTGTCAATCTTTTAGAAGATGGTGACTTTCAAGACTGACTGGAAGCTCCTCCTTTTTGTCAGAGAGACAGCAGCTGGATTTTTTTTTCCAAGGACTTTGAGTTGGCTTTTACAGTATCCAACTGCTGTAGCTCGTCCGTCCTCCCCTCTGCCGCTCTGTTCATTGAGCTGCCCTCTCTTAATCTTCCGTGGGTGTCTGAGATTAAATAGATGACAGCATGACTGACATTTGGTATACATAAAAGAGTCAAAATATGAGCAAGGGGTCAGAGTGCAGCACTTGCCTCTGGTCTTCCCTCCTGATCTTGTACAACCAGGTGGGGATGAAGCCAAATAGGGCTGGAAAGATATAGGAAGAGGCATGGTGACTATACCTTGCTGTAGCATGTGTGCTTGGATATCAAGGATGTATTTGAAAATGTTCTGGACTAAAAGAAAAGATTTTAATCAAAATGCCCCAAAAATCTCTCACAGTGGTAAAGGCCAAGAATCACCAGCTCCAGGATTGCTAATCTGGGATCTGTCTCACTCCTTCCAGGTCAGTGGAAGGATTCTGATCAATTGTGGTGGAAGTTGGATTGGTCTCTTAAGGAATAAATGGAGTTTTTAAATGTTTGACACAGTTCCGAAGAAGAATTATATTTTTTGTTAAAGGTGATGATTGCAAAAACTAATGGGCAGTGTTCCTTTCTGTTCTGTTCACTTCCATAGGACTTATTTCTGTAACTCTTCATAGATCCTCAAGCTAAAAAGTCCACTTTTTAGTCCCAAAAGATACAAATGGGTAGAAGTTACTGTCAAAATTCACCCTTAAATATGCTTCTCTTTTAGCATGAAGACAATAGTTACAAGCAGGACAGTCATCAGAATACAGGGGCCTGGAACGATGTTTCATGCAACTCCAATATTGTTTCTGTGTCTGGTTAATTCCCTTTGGGAAGTACTACCCAATCAGTTCTGCCCAGATCTAAACAATTGTACCAGCTCTTGAGTCAATAAAGTGGCACCAAGCCTGAATTCACCTATCTATAAAATATAATTAATCTCTATGATATTCAGTAAATTAACAATGAATTGTGCAATGCTGGCCAGGTATTTGCTGGGAGAATGGGAAGACTTTGGGCACAATATACTTCTTTTCTAAGAGTAACCCTGTTACCTGGGGAAATGGTAGCCGTGCGTGCACAGTAAGGCAGTGCTCATCAGGATGACATGCAGCCTGATTCCTATCTCCCTGGCTGTATGTGTTGTCTCTTGTTTAAAACTTCCCTGGTAAGTTCCTTGAGGTAGGTACCATCTTACTCAGTTCTACATTTTGATTAAGTCCTATGTATTCTTTTCTCTTTCCAAAACAGACATAAAAGTAGAACTTCAGTGCAAATTTCCTGATGGCTCTTTTTTAACTCTTCTTTTTTACTGGAGAAATCCAGCCTTCCCAGGTTTAATCTGCACTGGCTCAAGAACACTGAGCTGCTGCTGTAAACTTTTCTGCAAGTTTTCTGTGATTGTGAAAGCCTGCTCTCCTGCTACATCATCACAGGAGGTGGTATTTTTATTTACTGCAAAGCTGTCCTGGATTTCAGGGAACACGCAAGGCCTTATTCAAGTTTAAAGCAAAATGGAAACGTCCTGCCTTATTCACACGACCACAAGCAATGAAATTGCAGCATCATAAAAGGCACCATTTGAATGTGCATTCACGATGAACTAGGAGTATAAGCATCTTCACTTACCTGTCTCATCTGAAGGACAGAAGCCTCCTAAAATGCACAGACTCGGTCGCACGTCTGCAGCTTTCCGGCCGAGTCCAACGCCGAGCGGCTCTTGCCAGACCCCACTCACAGAGCGCACAGATGGCCCTTCCCTGGTTCAGATCTAACCCGTCTTGCTGCAAGAACAGGAATTCAAAGCTCAAGCACCCAAACTGTAGAGTTTAATGTGAAAAATTCAGGTCTGGGTCTGTGCCTCTCACAGCATTTCCCACAAACAAAATGTTTTATTTCGTAAGTAGCCAGAAGACAATTTTCTTCCCCAGGGCTGACTGGGTTAGTTGGACATCTTTGTTTGCTTGGAGGAAGGCAAGGGGAAGATGCCCAAACTGTGTTATCTGTGCCATATCCCTTTGTGGGAAATGCTGTAAATGCTGGGAGTTAGGCTCAGTCTGGAAATCAGAACACAGCCACTACTACAGCATTAACTAGTCTCACTATGTATAGAAGCCATGCCTACATTTCATCGAGGAAAATTAAGGAGAAGACTTGCTGTTCACTTCAGAGATCAAGGAAAAAAATATTGTACTTTGTAGAAAAACAGAAATGCCAGTCAATACAAAATGTGCGGTTTGGTACTTTATGCATGAACGTGTATTTGGTTTATACACTTATTTTACACTAATCTGCCCTGATATTCAACTAGCAAAACAATATCTGTGGTGGCCAATGATGCTAATAAAGTGTGGCTTGCCCCTCCTCCTCCTCTCCAAAAGGAATTTTATCCAATAAAATTGCCATTGCCATAAATAAAGGTACAAATTAAGGCTCATCACACTTCTCCAGGGCCAGATAATGAGTCCTTGATAAACCAGGAAAGAGAATCCCAATTTCTAGACCTAAGTTAAGCCTACTAGATAGTAGTTGTCTCAAAAAGAAATTCTTTGTCCGAGCTTGGTTGTCCTTCCCTCCAAGTTTAGGCTATATAAAGTGTTTGAAAACATCTCACCTTATTTGCTTTTGTAAGCCACATCTTCCAAGTCTTTCCAATCAATTACGAATCTTCAAGTTGGGGTTTCAGCAAAACTTCAGACCACTGCACTAGTCCTAGTTTACAGGATCAGTTACAGTCCTACGCTGTAAAGGAATAAAAAGATTAGGAACAAACATATGACCATACCATCCACATCTCAGATTTGTTATGTACTGCAGCCTTTCTCAAGACGGTATCAGCTACAGGTGTGGAATATCTGCTAAAGCTGTGTAACAGTTCAGATTTTTAAAAGCACTTCCTCATATTCAGTGGCCAATTTGTAGACAGAGATACTCTGCCCTTTCTTTTGCAAAAGAAGTCCCTGAGTTGTCTCAAGTCAGGCATCCAAAATACTATTTACTGCATATCTTGACTAACATCTTACAATGATGACCAAAAGATGGAGATACAAGTATATGAAAATGCTGACTGAATAGCATGAGATATCTGGGAAATCTACCATGCAAATGTGAATTTCCATTATATGTGGTGAATAAGCCAGTGACAATATCATCGGGAAATAGGAGGACCCTAAATTCCTAAATAATAGCCCTCATTCTGCTGCCCATAGAGGTCCAGCCTAGTTTTGCTGAAGAGACAAGTAATGCTTGCAATCATGCCTAATATATTTCAAATTGGTTATATTGTTTATAGATTGCTTATGTCAAAACCAGTGAATTCTCTGGAGTGCTTTAGGATTTATGTAGTTGAGTTCTTTGCAAGGTTTGTTCTTATTTGTTGCTACCTGCAAAAATATATCTCTTGGCCCCAATTCACAGTGGAACAATGTTAGGTCATTATTCCTTGAATTGTTAGGCTGTAAAGAAGCAATTTCTCACTAACCTGTGACACAGGAAATTGTGATTCTGATGTCAGGTCATTTCTGGAGTTCCTTTTACAACAATCTGTTTTTCTGTCAGCAAATGACATTTATGTATTATTTCCAGAAAGTGTAGGCTTTAGTATGTTTGTTTGTATACATTCAATATTTCTCTTCTGCCTCTTATTCTGCCTTGCCTGGAGTTTTAATATATGGTCCAATTGATAAATAAATATATTTTGATTGATAGTGAAAGTACCTGCTAGCTGAAACTAGTGCTACTTTAAAGTGCTTCTCTGGGTAGTGGAGCCTCCTGCTTTTGCTCTCGCTGAGATGAAGCATCTTGGGTGAAGCATCATGAGGAATGATCAATGCTTGGATCCTCCTTCTCTGTAAATGTGCAGTTGAACTTAGCATGTCACAAGGTGCTCCTCATGGCTGGGAGCCAACCCAAACTGACAGATTTTATGTCCTGCTCAATAGGGTTTGGAGTTAGGAACTGGAGCCAGCAATCGGGCCCCAAACTTCCTCTTGTGCTAAGAAAATAGATGCATTTTGCCAATACACTGCAGCCCAATGCAAAGAGTTATTTTGGTGCTCATTTGCAAGTGGGTAACATGTGAAACATTTGATAGAGGACAGCATGTGTGTTTTACAAATGTGTGTTTTTACAAATAAATATGCATATCAACTAGAAAATAAAGAAACTGTTCACAAGCAGAGGAGATTTTAGATACTCAGGGTAATGATGCTATAAAGTTACACGTCCACAGAGACAAAAGTTATTTCAATTGAAATGCACAGCATCAAATCTTGCCACAGAACTTACTTAACCATTTATCTCTCTCCTTCCTATGTAACTGGTTCTTAGGATAAGAAGTATGGATAGGTACTTTATTACCTTTATAGAATTCCTTTCTTCCTGAAAGCTCCCAAACATTTATTAACCAGGGTCTAAATCCTGCTGGCTTTACACACAAGAGATGATCTGTGCATCCCCCATGGGCTAAGCAGACAGGCTACAGTCCCTGATCATGGAAAATATGCTACATTATGTAGCTTACATAAGATAAATGTGCAGCTTCTATGCCTAGAATCACATTGAATACCACTGCAATATGAGTCTTTTGTGTAAATGCAGTTGCCATTTAACAACCCAAGAAAATTTCGACTTGTTAATGGAGTTACAGAATGATGACATAAGCAGAAGGTGCCTAGCAATGACCAGATAAACTTTCACAGAAAGTCTGAACTGCAGTTCTGTCGCTGTTTAACCACTCACTCGTTTCAAAACGTTGTTTCTAATGCATCCACTTAAACTGAGCTTTCCAAAATGAAATAAAAATTGCGGCATTCCTACTCATAAAGAAACTAGGACCAAAGAAGTCCCAATAATAGGGTCATTCAAACTTGCCATGAACAAATCACTAGAAAATGTACTGACTGCCTGCAAGAAGAAGATTGTTTACACTACTAATGTGCATTTTATTAATCCCCAACTTCCTCAGAATCAGCAAACAAAATCATTTAGTATAAAACTACAGGGCAGAAAAACACACTATTACATTGATACAAAAATGTAAGATACACCTGGTTCTGTAGTAATACCATCTGCTACCAACTATTCTTATAGCATCACTGAAAATTTCACAACTCTGGCTAGCAGAGACACTGTGACATAATCTAAATTCTAACTATCACTTTGCAAGCATGAAAGAGAAGGTGGGCACCACGGTGGATGTGGGGGGCATTAGCAATATTGGGCTCCTAGTTGAAAAGGCTGCTGTGCTAAGTTTCCCATATTATCAGTGCAGAGGGAGAATCTTGTCCCAGTCACCCCAGAGCATCTAAGTGAGGCTGTCAGGGAGAGTCCCTCTTTGGAGGATTCATGCTCGCCAAGAACCACCCAGGCTGCCAGAACACTATTTGTCTCCAACTATGGGAGAATAAATTTTTGTAAAAGCAGGTGGGATACATACTTGTATATCCCAAAGGATTGTATTTTTCCAGCCTTTTCTTCCATTTTTAGAAACAATTACAGTTAATATCTTAAGTGCACCACGTGTGAATGGCCTGACAAGTCTACCAAATATCAGTAGGACTTTCCATGGGCCCATGTTGGTCCCCCACCTTCCTGAGGGTGTTAGGCACAGTCCAACTCTGTGCTTCTGTTCAAACGCTCTCTGATCAAGGCCCCTTTTCTCCAGCTTATCTAAAGAATTAATTGCCCAAAGTTATTTAATGATGGATGAGAGCAGAGAAAAAAATATAGCAAAAAAGAAAAAGGCAAGAGATGAAGTAACATGAGATGCTGGCGTACCCTATAGCCAAAAGGCAGAAAGCACAAACTGTATTACAGGAGAGCAACTCTATTAAGGAGAGATACAGGCGGAACCATAAGAAGGCCCCAAACAAACAAATTCTGCAGCTCCAAGGCCCACAGTGAGCACCAGCATTTTGTATGGGTGCAGCTGCAGAGGAAATGGGCTCTGCTCACTAGAGTGCTCCTCGGTGCTGCTGGCTTCGGACACAGCTGAACTAGTAGGCAGCTTCAGAGCTGCAGGTCACCCTCCCACCACCACCTTTGAGGAGAATTACTGTGAGCTTTAAAATGTTCAACTGCTGTGAAGTGACTTGGAATAGCTGAGCAGGAAGGTCCTGCAGAGGTTCAAGGCATCACTGTTACAATGCTCCAGTCATGGTCGCTAGAATTACAGAATAGTGGGAGTGAGGCCTACACACTTCTTAGCAGTGCCAACAGTGCAGTCACAGAAATTAAAGTCCAGGAGCAGCTCTGAGCAACCCTAATTAACTCTCATAACAGGTCAGCAAGGGGAACTCAGCCCCCTAAAGTGTGGCCAGCAAAGCAGAACTGTTCAGTGATGCTCAGGACTTCCTTGGGATGCAGAGGGGACTCCCGCACTGCAGAAAGCCATGAGGAAGAGCTGGGAGGGGATTACATATTTTGAAAAAATTGTCTTTTCCTAGATTTGAATTGGTAATCACATTTCTTTGACCACACCAGACTCTAGAAAGGATGCTGCAGTTAATGTTGATATAGAAAGGGTTCATAAGACCTTTTGGCCACAAAGTGGTTGAAGTCCCTACCTCATGCTCCGTGGGAAGGATGTCCAAGGAAACAGGGCCTTCTTGTGCCACTCTGGGGCATCTCCACAGCACTGGCCAGCGGGAGCAGCTGAATCACCCAGGGCGCTTCCTCCTGCTGCTCCTCTGCAGGCCTTGAGGCCACCAGCCCCGGAGGGACACGGGCCTGCCGTGACCAGGGCCTTCCTGGAGCTGGGCACAGAGACCTGAGCGTGGCCTCGCGCACAGAGCTGCACTGTTGCACTGGATGGGAGGGGACAGGGACAAGGAAACACGGAGGCCGCTCCTTGGGTTGGGTATGAGGCATGGAGGTGATTCCAGGAGCACCCAGCACAGACACGTTGAGGCAGCAGCCCACCCGCCTGCCCTCACAGTGTGGGGCAATACAAGGCGAGGGGAACGGAGCCGCAACAGGCCAGGCCGATGGGCTGAACCTCTCTCACAAGCAGCAGGAACAACCTCTAAGGCTCTCCTGCATCCTGAGCTCTCCGTACACACCACATGTTGCAGAAAGACTATTTTGGGCACATTTTATGGAGTTTTAAAAAATGTTATTGGGACTATATTTCGTATCCCTTTGCCAATAAAGCCAGATGACTCTACCATAGGCTACATCTCCAGATGGTTTAAATCACTGGTCTTGCTCTAATTTGCACCAGCAAAGGATCTGGCCCCTTGAGTCTAACTACACAAGGTAGATGGAGCTATAAAGAATGCGCCAAATGAGCTAAAATAGCTTTTCTAAAAATAAATGCCACAACAGGACTTCCAGTGCTACACATACGTATTAGGTCTGCTGAAAGTGCATTGCCAATCCCAAACATTCAAAAATCATGAGTTGGGCATGAAATTGGCTTCCAAAAACCCACAAGATTAAAAAGAAAGAAAGCAAACAGTAATATCTGCTGCTTTTGGTTTGCATTTTTGCTTTTTTGTGTCTTCAAGGTAAACTCTGGTCAGGCTTTAAAGCTTTTTCTAATTTTTACTTCTTGTCTTTTTTTTTTTTCCTCCCTGGAAGCAACAGGGCTGGAAATTTACTTCTAAGAAAAGAAATTTTTAAAAAATGGGTGGAGAGAGAAAGATTCTCATCTAATGGCCTGACTCCAGAAAGTCAGGTTTTGAGAAGAATATCGTGAGACTCAGGACAAAACCATGAAAGCTGCAACACTAATAGCAAGCCGGAAATTATATAAAGCTCCCACTCCAACAGTCTACAAAGAATTGCACTTCAAGCCACAAGCTTTTTATGCTCAGAAGGGCTGTCACTGCCTTATGAGTGGTCTTTTAATTGTCACAGACCTTCGGATTTCCATTAGATCAACTCGGTTTCCAGGGATCTTCTGTTTGTGTGTAGTCAAAACAATATTTGGCAACAAAAGACACTTGCAGCAAATTACAAATGAGCGCAAATGGGGATCAGCCTGTGGGGCTGATGTAATGATGATGGGGAAAATGAGGTATTTCCACATGGTGGTATTTGCTGGACTGTAACAATTCCCTGGATAGCTAAACACTCCTTAAGAGACAGACCTGCAAAGCCACACTTTACATTAACAAATGAGTAGGATCCCAAGGGAGAAAAGGAGGATAAACAAACCCAGGCTCTTGCTTTGGAAGCCTCACATCTACCAAAGTCCTGACACCAGATTAACATGGGATCTGTGCTCGGAGAGGGCCCACGAGCTCCTGGCAGCCTGAGGCAGAGGGATTCTCCTGATCATTATGTCCAGTCAGGGCTAATCTGTGGCGACAGGAGTCATTCAAATCAGATGTGTGAAGAAGTGAGATTGCCACCTGCCAGGACACAGACATTTCTAGGTGTCGTTTACAGTAAATAAATAATAAATAAAAATTTGGTGACCTTTTTGTGGCTGGCATTGCTATAGTCTGCTGGCAGCACAGGTCAGTCCAGATGTTACAGGCTCCAACACAGTGGAAATCTCCACTGTGAGGGACCAAGGTCCTACCCTAGGTCACAGGAGAGTGGATCTCTTTAAAGATCTATTGGGAAGCCCTGATTCTCCTAAATGAAAATTGGAAAATCTTGTACTATGCTTAGGGAAAAACCTACAATGCTAATGGATCAACCATCCTAGGCACAGAATACCAAAACTGCCCATAGCTTGTAATAACTTCTGAGTACCTCACACTTATCTGTAGCCTCTGAAAGGTCCCCATTGCTGAGGGAAGAGCACATGACAAAGTTCACACTTACAGAAGGGTGATTTATTTACCTCTCTAGGTAAAGTTCACAGATATTCCTTCAGAGCTGGAACTTCAGGTGCCAGGGGCTACTTCACAACTGATGAATCTCAAATTCTTAGTGCTTAGGATCTGGATGTTTGGAACTGGCCCCACTCTCATTTTAGACAGAGACCTTGACTCTCACTTTCCAACAGCTACCTTAGTTCTCCAATGTAGACTGCATAGTCAGGAGACCAAGAGGAACTTCAGTAAGTGGTAGGGCAGAACTCCACAAAACTGTCTCTGGGCTCTTCTACACCAAAATGAAGTAGGAACAATTCCATTAAGCTCAGTGAATCACACTAGCACAAGCCCAGCCCTAGTTTCTTAGTGTTAGGGAAAAAAAAAAAAATTCCAGAGGAGGAAACCTAAACTGAGCTGAGTGGTATTGTGACTCAAGGGCATCTTACAAGAGGCCTGGAACAATTTATGGCCTTGGCTAGAACATGAAAAGCCTGGTAGTTATCCGTGCAATTTTGCTGTGATTTGCAGTGAATTCTGAATCCAGAACTCAAACCTGGGGAAGACCAAGCAAGAACAGCAGCACTGGGACAGCAGAATTAATTGCTGGGAATTTATAAAGATCTCAACTTCCTCTAGTGAAAGAAATTCCCTCTTCAAGGGACGTGGTGCTGAAGAAACACTGCAATTTCCTAGCTCTTACAAAGGAGAGGAAAAGGTGTTTCATAGGTAAAATACTAGCCTAAGATCTGGAAAGTTTGGTTCATTTACCATGTGAAAAAGCCTTGCACAGGTTCCACATCAAGATCCTGATCTTGACTAAGGACTTTGGGCACTTGCACATAAGCAAGGCTACCACATCCTTTTTTTTTTCCCTCTATGCTTGGAAATGTTGTCTCAGAAGATTTTTTAAGTTTAATTCAATGTTTCTGAAAACACATTAGCCTTGTTTCTGATGGGAGCTCCCAGCATGACAAATATTCATGCACGACGTGTGCAGTAACTGCATCTATACAGCACTAGTGCACGGCCCACATCTCTGCAGCTACTTGGCAGTGCCACGGGCACTGCCAAGCTGCAAAGCTGGTCCCATCGGATGCTTTCTGGAGTCAAAGGACTTGCTGCACACGTACTAAAATGTGAGGCTGACAGATAGTAAACTCTGACCAGGAACAAGCAAAATTGACCTGGTTGGATTTTACACAAGTTGAAGAGT
>JAUBOD010001105.1:2237315-2247647 GCA_032353885.1 Nothura maculosa
AGAAGGAGACTCCACAACCTCCCTGGGCAGCCTGTTCCACTGCTCTGTCACCCTCACAGTAAAGAAGTTTCCCCTCATCTGCAGGTGGAACCTCCTGTGCTTCAGCTTGCACCCATAGGACACGATTTATCACTTCTATTTTTGATAACTTTCAGGATCAGAAGGATCAGCAGAAACACAGACTGATTTTTCTGTCAGGGAAACAGAAGTGAAGGAATCTTGAACTGTAGTGCGACCCAAAACTAGTAGTTCCTTACATTTTGTTGAGTGAAAGAGAGGGCAGAATGGGTCACTTGGGAACAAGGAATCAATTACAAGAGACTCCCTTCCATTTTCTAGGAATCTCCAGGAAGGTGTTGGGTATCCCTGGGAAATCTCCCACTTTCTGAGTCATGCAGGTCATGAAAAAAAAAAAGAAAGGCCTTTCTCTCATGCTGACCTGGATCGGCCTCTGCTGGGAAATAAGCATGAAGATCACTGGAGCTGGGACATGGGGTTTTCCATATACCAGGGATTTCATCTGTAGATCAGCAGATAGAAGACAGCAGCAATGCCAGTTCATTTAAAAAGATAGCAGACCTTTATCAGTGTGACATTGATGAAATTACACTTGGCTTTAGAAGTACAGAACAGGATGCCACTAAAATGCTGATCTGCAAATGCCTCATGTTAAAACAGCCCATATTGGAGCATGTCTAGAAGATGCCTGTCTAGGCAACACATGATGTCTGTCAAATAACTGATGTGCAAGGTGCCCATTCTACCTGCCCAGTGTGATTCCTCTCCATCATCCCTGCCCAGCAGGCTTGGAGTGGCCACAATGTCTCTGGCAGAGAGTAAGGTTTTATTTGAATAGAGAATACTAAAAGGCCTTAAAGACTGTGCTGAGCAGGGAACGATCCACCAGTTTAGCTTTGCGGGAGGAGGAGGATGAAATAAAGGCAGACAACTGCTATTCTGGCTCTTACATATGCTCAGTAGCTAGACCTACTTAGAAAAATATACTCTGACATTTAAGGCAATATAGGAATGTTTCGCGAGGACAGTATACTCTGACAGGGATAGATCCAATGGAGTAAAGTGTGTCCACCCAGCAATGGCATGGACATTATTATTATTAATTATGGCCATTCTTTGTGTGTAAGGATTTTCATTCGTTTTTCAGTGCTGTGTGGCTCCAAAAGAGCACTAGTGCTAGGTGCCTCCCAGAAGAAACCCCTTTCACAAAAACCAACGTGAAGGAACATTTGTGGGATGAAGTTACACCTACTCTCTACTCAGAGCCCTTGATCAAACACATGTTGCATAGATTAAATTAGAACATAAGAACAGTTAAAGATTAGGCTGTGGCCAAAGGTCCAGCTGATTGAGCCTCACGTGTCTAACACTGATCAAATGCAGATACTAGGAAAGAATAAAAGAGAAGGGTAAGAAATACATCTGCTATTGCTGTTCTTGGGTCAGTTGTCTCTAGTTTAAGGCAGTTCAACTACAGGTTGTTTCTCTGAACGTAATAATGCTCAACCACCTTCATTTCCTTGAACTTGTTTAGCCTCTCCTTGAATTTAGCAGCATGGCTTGTCATGGATTTATTATACGTTATCTGAAAGGCCATTCTTTTTTCTATAAACCGCTCAGTATTTCCATAGTCATCACTGCCCTTCTCTAAACCTTTTTCAGTTTTATTCTAACAGCAAACTTTGTCACCTACCTCTTTATTTCTCCCGAGTGCTTCATTAACATGTTGAACAGCACAGGTCCCAGAACACATTCCTGAAGTAGCCCAATGTGAATCCGGCCATTTTCTCCTGCTCCCTATTTCATACCTTCAACCCTCTTTTAATTCATGCAAGGGCCTTCCCTCTTCTCCCACTGTTGCTTAGTTCCCATAAAAGCCTTGCAAAAAGCTTTTTAGACATGCAAATAGTCTATATGAACTGGCTTTCCCTCATCCGCATGCTTGCTGACCCCTTCAAAGAACCCCAATAAGTTTGTGACACATGAGCACAAATAGTTCATTTAGCTTTAGCTTTACAATTCTCTGCCCATCAGACTCTCTGGCCAGTTTCCTTATCCTGATGTATCTGATGTAAAAATCTGCTTTTAGACTTGACACCCTTTGTTAATGGTTCCTAGGATGCTGAAGCAAAGGACTTTGTGGTCACTATTGCACAACTACTCTTTGACTATAATATTTTGACTTCTCCATGATCCATTCCTTCAGTCATGCCTCCAAGATATTTAAATTCTCAATAAATTTGCAGATGGCACTTTTTTCACTTCCTTTTCTGAGGCAAATAAGATACTTATACTCATCAGTTGTGGGCAGACAACTTGACATAAAAGGCAGGGTTCAAAGCCTGAAATTTTCTGCATTCTAATTGCAAAATTGCAACAAAAATAAAAGATCTTATCTCAGATAAATTGCTGTTACATAATTAACACTACTTACACGAAAATATGTTCTAAAAATGCTAGAGGGTAAAAAAATACAACAACAATGATGAGATGAAGGGAAAAACAGTATACTCCGATTTTCAGGCACGAGTGGGAAGGAACTGCAGAATGCTGGGACAAAGATGTGTAGGACAAATATATCGCCTGCATGTGTACTGTTACCAAAATACTCACTGAAACACATGGGGCATAAACAACCTTATTTAGAATACAAGATTGCACACACAGTTAAAAAGCTGGGAAAATAGCTTGAAAACCTAATGAGCATCAAATGGATACTGTGGAGGAAAATGCCAGAGAAATGGCAGGTGTGAAGGCTACGTAAGATCATCTTTTCTGAACAAGTCAAGAGGTTTAGGAGTACTTATGATTTGTATCACTTGTTCAGATAAGAGATGATAACTCTTAACAGGAGGACGCTACTGACGAATTACATTGTCAAAATATTGTTGTTATATAGGCATGAAGGGTAAAATATGCTTAAACACACAGTTCTGGGTACAGTGAGATATCTGTTCAGCTGAAAGTAAAAGATGCGGCTCTTGCTCAAAAAGGAGGCTCCTTGCTGCAATGCCAAAATCAAGAAATGTGCACGTTGGAATGAGCCATGGGCACGGCACTCCAAGAAGGATCCAGAGCCTGAAGGGGATAAACCTGAAAGACTAGGGATTCTATACACCAATGACCAAAGAAGTACTGTTAATATTCCTGGATTTAGGGAGGGTGGGGAGCTGTAATAGTCTGCAATTGTGCAAAACATTGCTGCATATAATTAAGCTAAAATTCATATTCAATGGACTTCAAATTGTGGCAAATATCAGGTTGATATCAAACTTACTGACTATAAGGGTGGTGAGACTGTAAGATTACCTAAGATGACTGGGAATCCCTACTATGGGAACATTTCTATGAGCAGGTTAAACAAATATTTGTTAGGGAAGATTTAGGTGCAGCTGATGCTGTTTCGTACCAGAGGACCTCTCTAAGTCCCTCCAGTGTCTTTCAACAACGTCTGCAATTCTGTGAAGCTATGCACAATGTCAGGTGATTATGAAAAGATGTTGATGTCTTAACTCACCATAAAGATTTTTTAAAACCCAAATCTATATATCCTAAGGACTGATTTAAAGCATGCAAAAGAAAGTTAAGACCCTAAAAACCAGATTTTCCCCGGATATCAAAATAAGCATGCTCACATAAAAATCTGATTTGCACTGAAAACCAAAATCTGTTTTGTTTCCAATGAAAACAAATATTTTGTTTGAAATTTTTTAAAAAAGATCATTTTATGAGTGTTGCCCTGGTAACCAGGGGCACTGTAATTCCGTGGTCGTCGTCTTCCCACTCTCCCCTGGAAGCCAAGCTTCCAGCTTGGGAGTCCCTTGGTGCTGGGACTCCTGTCATGGGCTGCTTCCCTTTCTCCTAATGGGTGGGCCATGAGACATCCTGGTATGTGCTGCCCCAAGAGGAGATGCATCTGCGAGAGGAAAGCAGGATGAGGAGGAAACCACAGTGCTGTTTTGATGAAGCCTCACGGCAAGATATTTAAGGAATAATATTTTCAATACATAACAGCTTAATGGAACTAGTGGATTTCTGTTAGAAAAGAAGTAGTTGCTTGCCCTGCTCCCATCCATGGCTTCAGGGGGATGCAAAAGCAATTCCTGACAATGTCCTGAGCGTACCCATTGTATCTCTCATGCATCACAAGGAGTCGTCTCATTCTGTTACTGGTGACTACTTTCATGTCCCTTCAATGGGATTTTTGCAATGGTTTTGCCAGCATTCGCTGTGGCCACTGGAAGTGTCAATATTGTGAACTTCACCTAAAGCAAGATGCAGTCGCAGGCAGGGTGCAACTAGGGGCCCATTCAAAAATGGGATGACAAAACACAAATAAAACAAACATACCTTCATCCCAATTCAGTGAAAAATCTATTGCTCCTTATTAATAATGTCTCTTCCAGATGAATCACCCGGAGGGACGGCAATTTCACTGTCCTCCAGTCACATGTCAGAGGGGGACTCTAAAAGGAGCAGCTGGTCCCCTTCATGGAACAAGCCAGCAAGCCTAGCAGAGCCCAGAGGGGTATTTTAAACAATATACTTCAATAATAGCTTCATGTAGTGCTCAGGTGAACTACAGTGCCCCACCTAAATATTTGACCTGAAGTTGCCACTGAGCAGGCTCTCCAGGCTGACTTCTTTGATGGAGCAATTTGGAATGTGTTAATGGCATTACTCAGCACAATAAATAAAATGCAACTCACCTTAGCATTTCTTGGAAGTAGTCATGGAGTTTATGACACCCAGTGGGAACAGCAAGAGAGGGTCATCTGGAAGGAACGGTGAAGCCTGCTGAGTACTCACAGGGGAAATTTCAAGAAACAGATGGAGAAAATATCAGAGTTCTCTGTAGCCTCCAAGGAACAGATGAAAAACTTTTGGGGCAATCAGAAAGACTAAGATACTGAAATTTGTGGTTGGATTATCTATGTGCATGTACTGGGAAATGCTCATGATCCCCATGTTCCTCCAATCTTCATGGGTGCAAAACTTCCAAAACTTTGGAGGTGAAGCAGCAGGGAAGACATTTGTCATGTTATTTATGGAAAACCAAAACATATTCATTAAGTTAAAAGGAAGATATTCTAACCTTGAGAGAACCTCAGAAGGAATTCTGCCTTTCCTTTTGAGATGATAAAATCAGGAGGGGAGAGGGAATTCTTTTACCCACTCATCAGATATGTTACTGAAGACATTCTGTGCAGAAAAGCAACACAATAACAATTTTAGAGGAAAGTGCCATTCGTAGCTGTTAAATGACCCCAAGGATCTTTCATATGAATACTCCAGACTCAATAGCATGTGCTACACATTCCAGTCAGCGGGTCCAAAACAAATTAGGAAGCTAATATGCACTCTCCATTGGGATTTAATTGACCATTAGTTTCCTAGGTTCTGAAAAATCATGTCATTATACCTAACTTATTTCTGCATTGCTTTTTCACCCCCATGGGATCCTAGTGCTATGTACATTAAAAAAATGCATCCTCCACCACCGAAACACTCTTGCCTTTGGAGGGTGGAAGCTTCTACCCAGCAACACTCCACAGCTGGTGGGGACATTTTGACTCAGGAACTGAAAAATACTGAATCAAACTTCAATTACTAGAAGAATGTAGGTCAGAAAAACATAATTACCAATTACAGAGTTTAGATGAAGATGTGTCAGTTACAAGCTCACTGTTGGGAAACAGTATAGTAAGTCCTTAATAATAAATTTCCTTTAGAAGTAAGCCTCTCCCTGAAGAATCACACCAATACAATGCAGTAGAAATATCACAAAATCCCTTCATGCTCCTAAAGGGAGTTTATCTTTTGGAAAAATAAAAAAGGAAGATAAAAAATGAAAGTAATCATCATTTCAAGGATAACTATAGTCATTCCAAAACCAACACCTTTTTAGGAACAAGTGCCTTTCGTGGAGGAACAAATCCCACAACCTAGAAACTGCATCTCAGTTTCATGGTTTAGATGACAGTGAGGTTCCTACAAGCACAGTACCTCCAAAGGGCAAAGTGGGGACTGGTTCAGAACTGCCTTGGAAGTTCAAGCGCCCATCATGGACACATGCACAGGACTCATGGATGCAACTTCTACAGGGGCAACCCAAGATCTTCTTTGCAGGTCATCTCTACTCAGATACACTTCAATGTCTGATCTTTTCCAGTCATGACATGGCACAAGCCAACCTTCCTTCTGGTAGGACCAAGGGAGCGCTGAGCTCTGTGGCTCACCTGTGGGTGAGAAGCCTTCCTCCCCACATGGCTCTGTTTGGAGTGCGGGGCTGTTCTCCCCCCAACACACCATGTGCCACCATGCACATCTCTGTCCATCTGCTCAGGGATGGACAAGCAATAGAAAGTTGTCAAATCCCAGGCTCGCTCCTTAGGCAGCAAAGCCCAGGATTTGGCGGTGTCAGGTATTCCCTGTGAACCAGCCCAGCATGTGACTCCCTCAGCCTGAAGGTTTTGCAACTGCCACAGGGCTGCACCAGACAGGTACCTCGCTCAGGTATTTGGACTTTCTTTAAACTCCATAAAAATAACAAACAAAAGGCCTGACCTTGTACTGTACGTGCATGAAAGCAGGATTGAAACAGATGCAGAAAAGATCAAGAATTTCAAATAGACCCGAGAGAATGCCATTCTGCGGGAGTATATTAGGCTTTAGTGCAAAAATCTCACTGCAGAAAAACAAATGAAATGAAATAAAAAATAAGCGTGAAGCCCATGAGTGCTAGTAAGAAGTCAAATTCTCTGTCCTAGTCCCTACTATTTGACCCAAACCATAGATACAGAGAGACCAGGCCCTGACAAGCAGCAAACAACAGTGCCTCCCTCTCTAGCAGCTCCATCTTCACTTGCTAGAAATTATGGGAATGTAAAATCTAACAGTGGAAGAGATTGTCTAAGGACATTGCTATAGACAACTCATCCCACTTGTATTTTATTATCTGTCTTTCATTAACCACCTGTAGCTCTCACTAACTTTTAGATCACATGCTCATTTTCAGAAAAATAGCCAGTGGAAAGAAACTAAGGAAATCATTGTAGGTAAGGAGAAGACAGACACTGAAATACTGGTAGGACCGTGTCACTGTCACACTCTGTTACAACCAGCCACAGGTACTGAGATGTCTATGACAGGTCATCAAGACTGCAGTTTTTATTCTAAATATGGAAAAACATCCAAGTGATATATTCTTTACATGTCCATGGATGCATTTCTAAAAAAGATATTTCTAAAAAAGATATGCTCTGTTTCAAGTATGAGTTATGGGGCCAGATGCTGGAATCTGAGAGAAGAATTATAGGCTGTGTTTATAGGAGGTCAGGCTGGGTAACCACAATGGCCCGAGAATTTATTAATCTCATTTGAAAGATGGAATGTAATCTTTAAGTTAATATAAACACACCATCTGCAAGAGTGAGTTGCGAGGAAGGCAACAGAATATGGAGGCAGACAGGAATGAACCAAACATATGATGAGATTGTAATGAAAAGAGAAAGTCTGATTTCTGTTATTTTCCAGAGAAGCTAAGATTCAGATTGAATGTAGTTGAGAGGTTCCCAGATCTCACCTGGGTTTCTGGAGAAATATTTATAATCTCATTAATCCTGGGTGCAATGCAGGTCACCCAAATGAGAATAAGGAAGTGATCTGATGACAGAATGCACTTATTTACATGAGGAAAAGAGACTGCATCCAACATGAATTAATTATGCTGTAACTCATTCTGATTCACCAAGAATAAATTAATCACAGAGCTGGAAAAGAGTAGTATCATAAAAGCTCATAATTGAAAGTGGACAGTGGTTAATATCCACCAGCTGAGGGAAATTATGAGAAAAAAAGAAACAGAGTGGGAGGGGAAAAAAAAAAGAGAGAAAAATATGAATGCAAATTACAAGTTCTTTCAGAGCAGAGTCCATCAGCATCACCAAGGACAGATTGGCTAGGACTCAAATACTTCAGTGGTAAACCAAAAGTATTTTAAAAATTCAAAAGAATAAAGATAGCAACTGACAGAAGTGCAGAATTATGAAGCAGAAGAAGCTGATACAGGAAAATAAGGAGATTTAGAACAAAAAAACTGGTCCATGATGATGTTACAAAGGAATTTTTGCTGAGTGTTAAAGTGGCATGGGTGCATTGGTAAAGGTGAGAATAAAATAGTAATAACAATGCAAAAAAGCCAGGCTTGCTCAATGAATATTTCTTTTTGGTATTTGGAAAGCAATAGCATGATAGTGTTTGTATGAGACCAAGGTTGAATGAGTGCTTTCCAGTCCATTAGGAACTAAGCAGGATGTTAAACATCATCTAGTAGATATAAACATTTTTAAATCAGCAGGCTTGGATAAATCACACCCAGGGGTCCTAAAATATTTGACTGAGGAGAACTCTGGCTTGCTAATGTTAATTTTTAATAAATTTTAATATCAGAGGGATTCCAGGTGACTGGAAGCAGGCTAGTAGCCTGGAGAGAAAGAAAAGAAGAGGGAGAGAGAGAGGAAAGGAGGGAAACAGGAAATCAAGTGCAATTACAGAGGAACTATTGAGCAGTTAACCCCACATCAATCCCAGGTAAAACAGTGGAAAAGCTGAGACAGGACTGAACTGCTGAAACGTGAAAGAACAGGATTTTAATTAGTGCCAGCCAATATGCGTTTATGGAAAATAGCTCTTCTTGAATATAACCGGCCTCATGTTCTGTCTGCAGAAAAAGCAGAGATGTAGCAGACTTTCTCAA
The DNA here is from genome assembly GCA_032353885.1 of Nothura maculosa. NCBI lineage: Eukaryota > Metazoa > Chordata > Aves > Tinamiformes > Tinamidae > Nothura > Nothura maculosa. The sequence goes on from JAUBOD010001105.1 coordinate 2,246,092, forward strand.
GGCCTTAGACTAAGTGCATGACATAAACACTATATAATATCAAGGAAACTTATGTTAAATTGCTAAGACATGGCTATTTAACCTAACTCGAAGCCCAGCTGTGTCAATCAGAGCATCATCAACTGAGGATTCTTTCCTGGCTTTCTGCAGAGCTTTGCAGTGTCCTTGGTGCTATTCAGCATTTTCACGGACGCTCTGCAAGGGAATATAAAGTCAGCACTGACAGACAGATGGCTGACACAAAAATTAGCAGCCTGGTAAATAACGATGAGGAGCGAATACGCACGCCGGGTATAATCGGGGTCACTTGGGAAAGGCAGCCTGTTGGAATCAAGGAACACATTAATGCAGTCATTAATGCAGCCATTAATGCAGCACAAGTGCTAGATGTCAAGACCCCAAACAAAATAAATTTGATGGGACCCTGTATCCTGAAGAGCTGTAATTCTGGAGAAGGATTTAGGGAGCACAGTGGGCAAGGAAGGCAGCATGAATTCCAGAAAGGTTTCTTTTTAAAAAAAAAAAAAAAAAGGCAAGAAGTTGTTCTCATGATCATACACAAAACAGTGAGTGATAATGTGATTTTACACAGTAGAATAGCCCCTAGAGGACTGCAGTCCACTTTTTACCAACTATTATAAATGAACTACGTTTACTGACCTGTTATTGCAGTGGCAACGTAGAACAGCATTAGACTGCTCTGATGAATGAACAAAACACCTGACTCGGAGAGATTTAGAGACTCATCTGTCCAATTTAGCATGGAAAAAAAAAGAGCGATGCCTTGATTACGCTGCAGTGTTTTTTCCAGCCCAGACGGTGCTGGATACTGAAGGGTCCTTGCATCTGGCAGAGAGAGGCATAATTAGAACCGGTGACTGGAAGTTGAAATCAGAAATTCTAAACGGTCACAATTTTTCAAACAGTGACAGCGATTAACCACTGGAACAAACTTCTGAAGGAAATGATTGATTATCCATTTCCTGATGTATTCATATCAAAATTAGATACTTTTCCAGAAAACATATTTTAGCCAAGAAAGCTTAATTCAGACACAAAGTATTGGGTAACAGCATGAAATGTAAAAGTCTGTGGCAAACTGCAGAGAAAATGGGATGACTGCACGGTCCCCTCTGACCGCAGGATCACTGGATGTCCATAGGAATCTGATCTCTTATCTGGTATAGCAATGTGATCTAGTAGGGAAAAAGATTAGAAAGCAATTTCAGAAAAAAAAGTGTGACTAGGAATGAGGTAAAAACACTGCAGTGAATATAGTTATAATTACCTACTGACAATTGCCTGGGGATGCTGAGCACTGTCAGCTTTACCTTGAGGCTGGATCCCCCCAAACATCTCCCCAGCAAACACAGCCGTGGGAGAGAAACAGTCAGACGGCAGGGCAGAAAGGGAGAGCGTAACCACCAGGACACGTTTGCTAGCTGTAATGACAGCAGATTAATTACCTGCAGAAGCTGTGGAGTCATCACCACTGGAGTTTGTAGGACTTACTTATACAAACATCTGTTAGGAATAATTTCCGTATAACTGGTTCT